>CM035789.1:37920300-37957800 GCA_020466265.1 Siphamia tubifer
GTCTCAACATTTTAGTCTACTTTTAATCAGACGTTAACGCAAGGTATTTTTGTCCAGTTTTAGTCAAAACGTGACAGTCTTTTTTCAATTCCTTTCAGGTATATTCTTGTGTTATTAATTACAGTTGAGTTGTGTTCTGCAACTAACATATTGATTACATGTCTGATTGAATTGATTTGAGCAACACATAAAAAAACATTACAACACTACAGCTACCTTTATAGCTGAGTAAACACATTGAAATGAAATAAAAATTGAAGATCGCAGTAGCCTGTAACAAATACTGTACAGATAAAATGTAATGAATAATAATACATCACAAAAACTACTAGGCCTATTCAAAAGAAATATCTGTTCCCAGATGGAGTTCTACAGTAGAAAACTAGTATGTAAACATGAAGCATAGCCTACTGGGGACATAGTACAACATATTCTAAATAAATCACATAAACCCAACTATGCTCGATTCAAAAGAAAAATGGAGGTCTACAGTAGAAAGCCAATATGAAAACATGTGAAATTTAATCAATAAATCAGTCATAACGTCTTTCGGGAGTTGAGATTTATTGGTGTAGTCTGTGTGTTTCAATCCAGAACTAGCATGCGTTTATGAAAAACTAAATTTGGATGTTTTTGAAATTTGAAAAAAAAAAAAATTTGAACAGGATGCATTTTGAGAGAACACTTTCCCCAGAGTGAGCGTGTGTTGTTGCTCAGTTACACAAACTTCCGTGTTCGAGACATTGTATGTGAAATAGGGCATTAACAACTTCAGTTTTTTTTCAAGTTGATTTATCTGTCAAAGTCGAGTCGACGGGTCATGGGGACATCATCACATTGCGAGTAGAACAACATGGACACACGCCTGTCCAGCAATGAGCAACTTGGATTAAAGTTCACTGCAATGTAACAAGACATACTTTATATATAGGTCTTTGTTTTACTTTTGATTTTATTTTTGTATTTTGCTGAAACAAACTGAACTCAGATTTTTTCTTCAAATTCCTCCATTGTCACTGAAATAACACCTACTCCTTTTGAGTGTAAAACAAACAGAGGTGGCCTGTTCAAGAGAAGGAAGAGGAAATAAATGATTTCACTAGTGAATGATGTCAGTGTGTGATGGGAATAAAACAGGATGGACAGGAATGTAATCACCTGAGAGGGCGTGGGTTTACCAAAACTGAGCTTTAACTGGGCTGTGGAAAACTCAGGGGGAAGGAATGTTTGTAGGAACAAAAAAAAAAAAAAAGTTTGCTTGAGGGAAGCATTCAGATTAATCATGATAATCAGAGTGCATTAATGTGACAGACCTAAATATAACCCATGAATTTTGCTGCAACAGAATATTGATAAAATTACCCATAGTTTTCTTTTCATATGATATTCACTTTTTTCCTCTTACATTTCATATTAATCATCAACTTAGTTTTCTCACATTTCATATTGGGGTAGCTGTGGATCAGTTGGTAGAGCAAGTTGTCCAATGACCAAAGGGCGGGCGGTTCACGCCCCGGCTCTGGCTGTCCACATGCCAGTCCCAGGCTGTCCCAGTCGGACTGACAGAACCTTTGAAACCGACTGGTGTGTGGGTGAATGTGTGGCTAATGTAAAGTGCTTTGAGCACCATGAAGGTAGAAAAGCCTTATGTAAGTCTAGTCCATTTACCATTATATTCACTTAGTCTTCTTACATTTAATTTTATATTAACTTAGTTTTCTTTCTTCTTGTTTGTTCGTGCTATTCACATTGTTTTAAAGGATAGCTGGTAGATATAAATATATTTATCACAGAATTTGACTTTCTTTTTGCTGTAAAACATAGTGGAAAGTTTGGAATTGATATTTACTAGGTGTGTCACAATGGACACATTAATTCAGAATAATCCATCATCATGATTAATGTGAGTAAAAATGTTAACGCAATTCAGTGAAACAGTTGTTTACAGTTGCTTTGTTGAAACTGTTTAACAAACATGTTAATTCAATATATATCCATATTTTTGCCTATGTTTTGGATATTTAATTATCCCTCTTTCCTCCTGTATTTTAGACTTTGAAAAAAAAGTTTTGTATTTTTCATCGCTTTTTGGTTCGTTTATTTTTTTTGTGGATTTTAACATGTTTTGTATATTTTTTCCTCTGTATTTATGTGTATTTTGTGGGAAATTTGAGTACAAAAAAACTCGAAGAATTGTCCAACATAGTGTTCTGACAAGAGTTTACTTTTCACTGAAGCAATTCCAGATTAAAATACCACATTAACATAAATATCGTGTTCACACTAAGCTAATGCTAGCACTAGGCTAACACGTCACCTAGTTTATGACAAACACATTCAGTGCAGATATATTCACTTCTTTATTGAGCTTGTTTTTTCATGAAAACTTAAACAATACAGATTAAAAATATTTAATAATGATTAATCTAACTCACCCCCAAGAGAACCTTGTGATTAAACAGATTAACATTTTTTATCAGTCGACAACAGTATTTGTCTTTTATTAGTCCCTTTTACATAAGAGTTTTTATTCCTGTTTAATTCAGAATAAAGGTTAATTCCTCTTAAAGATGAAGCATGTAAACATCTAATTCCAGTTGAAAATATTAATTCTGAATTAAAGTTCATTTCAAATAAAGTCACTGGTTTATTCCAATTTTAATTCCGAATTCGATAATTCCTCTAACAATGTAAACAGTTAATTCCTCTTTAACATTATTCCTGTCATTCTACAGATGTTCCTGGTCTTGTTGTGATGACACACATATTTCGCGTTGATAACACACATATTCTGCACTGCACAATAGTTTGTTGATTCGATTGACCTGCTGCTTCATAATTATCACAAAAATAAAATAAAAAATTACAAGTAGCATCTGGTCTAACATGTTGATAATTGAAATGAATGCAAAACAGGAAGTGGACATAAACATTTTCTTCCAGTAGGCATCCAGATGTCAAGTGGCCGTTCTGTCCAATCAGAACCTTCTGTACCTCCAGATCTTAAAGCCCAATTAACTAGAGCAGAATACACCCATTTCCATGGAAACCTTTATTCCGAATCAATATGTCCATGTAAAGATGTAGGAAATAGCATTCATTCCAAATTATTTTATACTGAATAAATAATTTGGAATTAAAAAAGATCATTTAAATTTGGCATTTTATTGTGTTCTTATTCCAGTTCAGGTCACATTGGACTGAAGTGGAACTGAAGTAAGTGGACTGTAACTGAACTCCACATATTTAAAAACAAAAGGTCAGTGTTTGCGAAATGAATTGTTAACTAAATCTGCAGCTTTGACCAGAAAAGCAGCATTCTGAAGAAAATATTTACTGGGTCAGCTGCACATTACCAACAAACGTCTTATTCTGTCATCAGATTATGGCCAAACACTGATTCCGTAATAACAATAAATACTGATATCCATCTGCTGTGTCACCGAACATTTAGAAAACTCTAGACACAATAGTCTCTGTTCCATTCTCACTCAAATTACAGAAATGTAACACATGCATACAAATTTAACTCATGGAAAAACGAGAATTTCAGTAAAACTATAGTCTTTCAGTGAAAAGATGTGCTGAAAAGAGTTTTGGTTTTATTTTTCGGGTGCTGCATTATTGGTTTATACCACAAAACTAATCCACAGAAAAAGTTTTGTTCCACAACTACAGTCAGATTAATAAAAAAAAGCTTTTTCCACAACTACAGTCAGATTAATTAAACCCCCCCCCCCCCCCAAAATACTGTCACACTAATAAAAAAGAAAAAAGCCATTTCCACAAATAGTCATATTAATAACAAAAAAAGTTGTTTTCACAAATACTGTTACATTAACAACTTAATAAAAAAGCTGTGGCTTTGGCTCAGTTGGTAGAGCAGGTCGTCCAATGGTCAAGGCTCTGGTTGTCCACATGTCGAAGTGTCCTTGGGTAAGAACCTTAAGTTGCTCCCAGTAGAATTGGGCAGCGCCAGTGTATCAGCATCCGCCATCTACTGGTGTATGTGTATGGTGTGTGAATGGGTGAATGTGAAAAATTGTAAAGTGCTTCGGGCACCCACTGGTGTATAAAATGCACATTTTACCACTTACCATTTAGTTTCCACAACTACAGTGACTGTAGTTGGGTAAATTAATTAATGTGAATGTAGTAGAGTCACATTAAAGGGGGCATATCCTGCAAATTGTATTTTTAAATGTTTTTTTCAACAGAAATACACTCAACAAAAATATAAACGCAACACTTTTGTTTTTTCTCCCATTTTTCATGAGATGGACTCAAAGATCTAAAATTCATTCCAGATACACAATATTACCATTTCTCTCAAACATTGTTCACAAATCTGTCTAAATGTGTGATAGTGAGCACTTCTGTTTTGCTGAGATAATCCATCCCACCTCACAGGTGTGCCACATCAAGATGCTGATCCGACATCATGATTAGTGCACAGGTGTACCTTAGACTGTCCACAATAAAAGGCCACCCTGAAATGTGCATTTTATTTTTGCTTTATTGGGGGTCTGAGGACTCAGAACCAGTCAGTATCTGGTGTGACCACCATTTGCCTCATGCAGTGCAACACATCTTCTTCGCATAGACTTTATCAGATTGTCAATTGTGTCCTGTGGAATGTTGGTCCACTCCTCTTCAATGGCTGTGCGAAGTTGCTGGATATTAGTGGGAACTGGTACACGCTGTCAAATACGCCGGTCAAGCACATCCCAAACATGCTCAATGGGTGACATGTCCGGTGAGTATGCTGGCCATGCAAGAACTGGGACATTTTCAGCTTCCAAGAATTTTGTACAGATCCTTGCAACATGGGGCCGTGCGTTATCTTGCTGAAACATGCGGTGATGTTCATGGATGTATGGCACAACAATGGGCCTCAGGATCTCATCACAGTATCTCTGTGCATTCAAAATGCCATTGATAAAATGCACCTGTGTTCTTCGTCCATAACAGATGCCTGCCCATACCATAACCCCACCACCACCATGGGCTACTCAATCCACAACATTGACATCAGCAAAGCGCTCACCCACACAACGCCACACACGCTGTCTGCCATCTGCCCTGAACAATGTAAACCGAGATTCATCCGTGAAGAGAACACCTCTCCAATGTACCAGACGCCATCGAATGTGAGCATTTGCCCACTCAAGTCTGTTACGGCGACGATCTGGAGTCAGGTTAAGACTCCGATGAGGACGACGAGCATGCAGTTGAGCTTCCCTGAGATGGTTTCTGACAGTTTGTGCAAAAATTGTTTGGTTATGCAAACCAACTGTTTCAGCAGCTGTCTGAGTGGCTGGTCTCAGACAATCTTGGAGGTGAACCTGCTGGATGTGGAGGTCCGGGGCTGGTGTGGTCACACGTGGTCTGCGGTTGTGAGGCCGGTTGGATGTACTGCCATATTCCCTGAAACACCTTTGGAGACGGCTTATGGTGGAGAAATGAACATTCAATGCACGAGCAACAGATCTGGTTGACATTCATGCTGTCAGCATGCCAATTGCACGCTCCCTCAATGCTTGTGACATCTGTGGCATTTTGCTGTGAGACAAAACTGCATATTTCAGAGTGGCCTTTTATTGTGGGCAGTATAAGGCACACCTGTGCACTAATCATGATGTCAAATCAGCATCTTGATGTGGCACACCTGTGAGGTGGGATGGATTATCTCAGCAAAGCACAAGTGCTCACTATCACACATTTAGACAGATTTGTGAACAATGTTTGAGAGACATGGTAATATTGTGTATCTGGAATGAATTTTAGATCTTTAAGTCCATCTCGTGAAAAATGGGAGCATAAACAAAAGTGTTGCGTTTATATTTTTGTTGAGTGTATGTTATGTCTGTGTGTGTGAAGACCCTTAATTTATGAACAAATGCCATTCACTGTCTTTTTCTCCTGATCCATTTCTTGTTGGAGGGGGATGAAAATGTTTTATTGTATTTATTTATTCTTTATGAATGTTTTAAATAGTTGTTTGAGTACATTTATAAAAGGAAACTTCAGAACATATGAGTTTTCCTTCATATTCTATTGTCTTTATTATGAGTTAAAAAATGTTTGTGTGTAACAGGATATTTATGTTTGTCTTCATGTTTATAGAATGATACAACAATATTTAAATATTGTATTAAATACAACAATATTTAAACAAACAAACAAACAGATAAATAAATAATTGTATTTATGGTTTAATGGAAAAATTGACAATACACACTGGTGTTTTTAACACATGTAGTAAATACTGGTAAAGCTTTTGCACAGATATCCAATGGAAATGTGACTAATTTGGCAGAAAAGCCAGAAGTGACCGAGTGTATTTACAGAATTCCAAAAGGACCACACCTAAAGAGTCTGCACCTGCAGGTTATCTGAGAAAAGGCCGAAAGGGTTTTATCTGATAAAAATCAGAATCAGAATTGAATTGTCTCAATCAGAATCAATCAGAATTGTCAATCACTAGCTTCAGTGAAGTAAGTAAGGACAGAAGAATGGGACCGAAAAAGATCGCGGATGAAGTTGAGGATATTAAGATCTCCCTCAACACGCTCATTCATGAGGTGACTGCTGTAAAGGACCAGCAAGCGCAACTTCTGACGCCATTGGAAGAGGTGAAACAGCTTCGTTGCTTGAATGCGGAGAAAGAGCGACGTATTGTTGAGCTGGAGAGTCGAATGAATGAACTGGAACAGCACTCCCGCATGAATGATGTGGTTATCACGGGTCTCAAGATCAAGCCGTGGTCATATGCACGCGTGGTGGTCTCAGACGCCGAGGAGCTTAGTGAGTCGGAGACGCAATCGGTGGAGCAACAGGTTGCATCCTTCCTCAGAAGCAAGGGGATAGAGATGGACCTGGAACATATCGAGGCCTGTCACCAAATACCCACAAGAGGCTCGAGAAAACCCATGGTCATAATGCAGTTTGTGAATCGGAGAAACAAGGTAGCTCTCCTGAAACAAGGACGTAAATTGAAAGACACGGATGTTTACATGAACGACAATTTGACAAAACACAATGCAGATATCGCAAGAAAGGCAAGACAACTGAAGAAACAAAACAAGATTCAACATACTTGGGTAGCAAACTGTAGAGTCCTAGTGAAACTAAATGGGACGCCGGAGGAAGCAAAAGTAATAGCAGTAAGGAGCATAGAGGAGCTGGATAAACTGACATGAAGCCTACAGGTAGTAGCCTACTCAACACACACAAACCACAAGCAGCCATGCAGACAAGACAATCACAAGCAGACTTGGACACTTTGCAACCAATCACTCTTTACCAAGAAAGGGAACTATATCAAAATACAACTGATCCACTGACAGACATGGATCCTGATAACTTTATGAGTCAGAGTACTAATTGCAACTATCTCACATATGAAGAATATAATATAATCAATACGAAAGGGAAACTATCCATACTACATTTTAATAGTAGAAGCATGTATAAACAATTTGACTCAATTAAGGAGTATTTGGAATTGTTTTCACAACCCTTCAGTGTCATAGCCATTTCAGAAACATGGTTCAATCTTGAAAGAGGTATATATTTTCACCTGGAGGGTTATCAATTAGTATATGTAAACAGGAACAACAAATCTGCTGGAGGGGTTGCTCTATATGTTCATAATTCACTACAGTTTAATACTGTGGAAAATATGACTATAGCAGTTGATGGGTTAATGGAATGCATAACCATTGAAATACAGATGGAAAATACGAGAAATGTTATTGTGACTTGTATATATCGGGCTCCTGGGTCAAGTGTGGAGCTATTCAGTGAATGGATGGAGAAATTATTCTCCACTATAAACCAAAAGGTGTTATTTATATGTGGAGATTATAACATTGATTTATTAAACCCAGATAAACTTAAATCCACCGATGATTTTGTTGATACAATGTATAGTCTGTCTCTGTATCCAATGATAACAAAACCAAGTAGAATAACTGCGCACAGTGCAACAATTATTGACAACATATTTACCAATATCATGGATGCACAAATAACCAGTGGCTTACTCATTTGTGATATATCTGACCACTTACCTGTCTTTTCTGTCTATGATTGTTGTCTAAAAAAATCGTCCAATCCCGAGACAATGTTCTCAAAGAGAGTGAAAAACGAAAAAAACTATAAATGCTCTGAAAAATAGTTTGGCGAGTCAAGATTGGAGTACTGTGTATGCAGAAGGAGATGTTGATGGTGCATACAATAGATTCCTAGACATATTTATGTCATTGTACAATATGTACTGCCCTGTTAAGAGTTTCTACTTGGGAAACAAGCGTGCAACAAGCCCATGGCTGACAAAAGGAATCTTAAATGCATGTAAGAAAAAAAATAATCTCTATAAGTCATTCATCAAACTTAAAAGTCCGGAAGCAGAAACTAGATATAAAAGGTATAAAAATAAACTTACAGATGTTATAAGAGCAAGTAAACAATCATATTATAAAAGGAAAATATATGAAAACAAGACCAACATTAAAGGAACTTGGGATGTACTAAACAGTATGATTAAAAAAGGGTACTCAAAATCAGAGTATCCTGAATATTTTATGGACAACAATATTGAAAACTATAATATGAGTAAAATAGTAAACAGCTTTAATAAGTTTTTTGTAAGCATTGGTCCTGAGTTGGCTGCAAAAATCCCAGACCACACATCTGATCTCTGCTACAAACAAAATCCTGTATCTTTTTTTCTCTCTGCAACAAATGAGGAGGAAGTTATAAGTGTTGCTCTCAATTGTAAAAGCAAGTCTTCTAAAGATTGCCATGACATAGATATGGAACTTGTAAAAAAGGTTATTTCAAGTATTGCTGAGCCTTTCACATATATATGTAATTTGTCTTTTCTGTCTGGTCGTTTTCCTCAGAAAATGAAAATTGCCAAAGTGTTACCGCTATTTAAGGATGGATGTAAACACATATTCTCAAACTACAGGCCAATTTCACTTTTACCTCAATTCTCCAAAATAATTGAAAAACTATGTAACTCCCGCCTGGAAAGTTTCTTGGTAAAACACAATATAATAAATGAAGGTCAGTATGGGTTTCGTGAGAAACGAACCTCATCAATGGCAATTCTTGACGCAGTTGAAAAAATCACAAATGCTCTAGACAATAAAAAATATATAGCAGGTATTTTCATTGATCTCAAAAAAGCATTCGACACAATCAATCATCAAATCTTATTCAGGAAGCTAGACAACTATGGCATTCGTGGAGTGGCGGGTGAATGGTTACAGAGTTACTTAACAAATAGAGCTCAGTATGTCACAATAGGGCAATATACATCTGATTATCTTGACATTACCTGTGGTGTCCCCCAGGGGTCAGTGTTGGGGCCTAAACTATTCAATATTTACATAAACGATATTTTTGATGCATCACAATCCTTAGAACTCATTCTCTTTGCAGACGATACTACAATTCTTTGCTCTAGTGACAGTCATAGCAATCTGGAGGCTACAGTGAATGAGGAAATGACTAAGATAAAAAAGTGGTTGGACACAAATAAACTTTCTTTAAACCTAAAAAAAACAAAATCCATGGTGTTTGGTAATTTTAGCCCTGAGTTTGAATTTAAATTAGTCATCGATGATGTCCAAATTGAAACTGTCAATGAGAATGCATTCCTCGGAGTGCAAATAGATGATAAACTATCATGGAAAGCCCACATCAGACACACAAAAAAGAAAATTTCTAAAAGTCTCTCAATCATAAATAAAGTTAAGTTTTACTTGGATGAATATTCTCTCCGAATGTTATACTGCACGCTAGTACTTCCCCACTTCATGTATTGTGTTGAAGTATGGGGGAATACTTATCAGTGTACAATTGATCCATTAATTAAGTTACAAAAACGAGCCGTGCGAATTATAAACAAGGTGGGATTTCTGGATCATACTAATCATTTGTTTATTTACTCACAATTGCTTAAGTTTCCTGAGCTTGTAGAATACAGCACCCTAATTATCATATATAAAGCACATAATAATATTTTGCCATTCAACCTGCAAAAATTTTACACAAAAAGAGAATACACTCATAAACTGAGAGGAGAGGAGAATTTCAAACTCCCTCGTGCTCGAACCAAGCGTAAACAATTTTGTGTGTCTGTCTGTGGAGTAAAATCTTGGAATAAACTAGCAACCAATTTTAAGCAATGTCATAATATTCATCAATTCAAACGGTTATATAAATCCACGGCCCTATCTATGTATGAAGTCAGTATGTTCTAAATAATTTTGTTTTGTATTACTGCTTGTATTGTCAAATTCTGTATTTCATTTTTTTTTCTCCTTTATATGTATACGTATATGTATGTGTGTGTGTGTGTGTAAATATGTGTGTATGTGTACGTGTATGTATGTACATATGTTTGTACATACATGTATATACATTATTGCATTACACATGATGTACAGTAAGCTCTGCTCTACAAATTGTTTTGTTCTGTCATGTGTCGGAATACACAGAAGTTAAAATAGATAATTTAACAGAAATTGTATAAAAGGGGGTGGGATTAAATAAGTTCTCTTCCTCCCACTCCTTTTCAGGTACTTTTTTTTTTCTTTCTACATTTTTTTTTTTTTTTTGAAATTTGGAGTTTGTAAATTTGAGTTTGTAACTATGTATGTGTATGTGTGTATGTGTATATGTATATATATATATATATATGTATATGTATGTATATGTGTGTATATGTGTGTATATGTGTATATTTGTGTACGTGTGTGTATGTATATATGTATATATATATATATATATATATATATATATATATATTATTATTTTTTTCTCTTTTTTTTAAAAAGATGTATGCTATATCTATGGGTATGCTTTGATGTATTTCACCTGAAATAAAAATAATCAAATCAAAAATCAAATCAAATACAGAAATGTGAAAGGTCTTTAAATGTTGACCAAAAGCACCAGGCCCAGAACACCCAAGGTGTTGAACTCCACAGTGTTGCAAAAATGGTGGTTTTTTCCACAAATGAATTAACTCACCGGTTTGTTTTATAGACTGAGGATCTGGATCTGCACAGGTGGAGAGATCAAATGACAACAGGAACATTTCTGCTGTTTCATTATCAGATAAAACACTGAAAAAGCAGAGAGGTTTAAACGAGAGACCAGTGTAAAGACCAGCCTATATCTATCATTAGCAGTGCAGGAAATAACAGCATTAGAGTATAATTGTGTTACTAATGCAGCCACATTTTGAGTAACAGAGTAATTACTTAATTACTTTATCCATAACTGTATCGCTGTAACAGTTACTCTGGAAGTAATGTCACGCATTACAATTTGATGAATTGGGGCGCAAGTGTGCCCCGGATACAGACAACAACTTGGAGTTTTGGCAACACCATCACTGCAGCATATGTCTGCACCAAGCTTGCATTCAGGTTGGTGTACAACTCCACTTGCATGCATGACAACAAAATTGATCATGATTTGCTAAGAAGTTGGATAGGCGGGGTCTCAACTGCCCTGTTCCCACGCATGCAAACAAGTCAAATACACACACAGATGATGGCAGGAACAAGTTGCAAGGTTGCATTTGAGCTCTGTTTGTTAAAAATAGCAATTCCACTATTAATCTTTGCTTTTCTTTATGCCAATTTCTTTTCTAGCAAGTTTATGTGCCTTAATAGAAAGAATGTATACACTTCAAATGACTTTAACATAAGTTGTTGTTCATGAGAATTCAGTAGATAAATGTATAAGAATACAAGAATATACAGACATTGTATTACTTTTTTCACTAATAGAATAAGAATTTATAGACATCATTATTTCATCACTACCTGTTCACCTGTATATTTAAATGCAAAGTTAATTAACACTTTCAACAAATATTACATTTTCAGTATTTAAAATGTATCTATTCTATTGCGTGTTGCAATCTGTTCATTTTGAATAAATCAATGTTTGCAAGTCACCATCAGTGCTGTAGTTTGTGGAGATTTGAACTGGATCACTAGCCTAAAATCAAGCAGCTTTAGTGCTATTATAAACTTATATGGGTCTGCACACACTGCACATTAGTCCACACAGTTTACAGCATTGTGATAACTTGGTTATTAGCTTAACCTTTACCATTGATAATAGGTCATGAAGATCTTTCATAGCGTTTTTAAGCGTACTGTGATCCAAAGTATCACAGTACAAGGATAAATACCCTAACTCAGAGTCCTGCACAGTTCTGATTTTGACAAACCGCAACTGCCCGTACCCGTCATGTTGAAACCTGTATCCGACCCGTTTTCCGACAAAAAAAAAATTACAAATCCGCACCCGAACCGACCCGCTATAAATGAACCCGATATCCGACCCGAACCCAGAAGAAAATGTCAGCTTAAATACAAAATGTCAAACTTAAATACAAAATGTATTGCCACGAATATACTCAACAGTGACATAGCCAAGGCAGAGCCATATAAAAATGTTGTTAAACAGGAGAAGACAAATAATAAATTCAAAAACTATTTTTATCCGTGAGCTCGCGAGTTCGCGAGCGCACGCACACACACACACACACGCTTGAAAAACGCATCAAGAAGGAAGCCGACAGGAGGCAGCTATACAAGTCCAAACTAAAGAACAGTTTTAGCCTATGAACCGCAAATTAGACCCGCGATCACCCACGTCCGACCCGAACCGAACCCGTATCCGACACAGCACAACATTTTTCACCCGTTTCGTGAAAATCACCCGCGATTACCCGAACCCGTGCAGGACTCTGCCCTAACTGTTTTTTCGTTTCTTTGACATTTTTAAGCAATAACAACAATAACAAAAAGTAACGCAAAAATACTTTTACTTTGCTAGTGGAGAAATGCAGTTAGTAACGCAATAACTTTTTTGGGGGGAAGTAACTAGTAGTTCTAGTTAATTATTTTTAACTTACCCAGCACTGAACATTAGTGATGAAAGGACTCATTCAGTTGATTTCCAGAGGAGCTGTAGATCAAAATTTTTGTAATCGAGTATTGTCGATGATCTTTCATTGATTAATCGAATAATCGGATGAATTCCATTGTTGTTGTTGTTTTTTTTTAACCCTTTAGCTTCTGATGCATCATTGGTGAGTGTTCTATATGTATGGATTATTCTAAATATTCAAAATAATACAATGGGGCAAAACAAAGCAGTGAGTGAGAATAAAAAGAAATGGTTTGGAATTTGTTTGTTTTCACTATGGTTTCCAGTTTTGTTTTTATTTTCTGTCCCCCCTCCCACTATATCTTTACCAAGTTTTGACTGTGTAATGGTTTTTTGGAGTTGAACGAGGCGCCAAAAAAATATTTTTCTTTTAAGTACCCAACACAAAACCTACTGTTCAGTGTGTTCCAGTTCACAGTCTATGTTCAACATATAAACTGATGGACATTCTGAGCATTTTCACTTTCAACTCTATCTTTTCTGTGTTATTCAACCTGTTTTGACCCTAAAACACACAGTAAAACTAAACCCCCGAAGAAAAGGAACACAAACACAGACTCACTGCAGCAATTCAGGACAAATTCACAGCAGCAGATTTACCTGAACTCATGCCTCATGAGTTAAAGCGTTAAACTAGATCAATCAATAAATGGGGATGGGAGAAGGCTAAGATGTTTTAAGGTGTGCGTGTACACACACAGGCACACATGCCTGGATGTGTGAAAGTAGATGTAGCCAAATAATTACACTACCTTGGTATATTTTCTAAAAATAATTACAACATGTGAGGCTACATACTAACAGATGCTACTACTCACCAGTTAGCAAAACATAGAAGCTCTGATTCCAATTTTAGGAAGTGCTGTTGATGTGTGAATGCTTTTGGTTCAGGTATTGTAGCATTAATGAAATACAGCAGTGGTAGACTAATGCCAGGGCTCTCAAGTTTTCAAGACAGCTTCTATAGTGAGATTGAGGCAGGGACAGGATGCATGATGGGGTGAGGGTTGCGATTTTGTTGATAAAATTTGCCAACACTGCTTATTTCATACCTGCGTTCTGATTGGCTAACTAAATACTGCTGTATGAGCATACAGTAGTGTACCACTGACTTGTTCATAGTAATACAGAAAAGTTAGTAATTATCAGCATCAGGGCCCCCCTGGCCAAACGGGGGCCCTAAACAGAATTTTATTTTGAGCCCCATTAAAAAATGACTATCACCGAAAAAGACTACAGAGTTGAAACATGAAGACAAGGACAACAGTTAAAGACAGAACACGTTATAACATGGTTATTACTAGAGTTCAGAACTCAAAGGGGACCCTACAGGAGTTGCCATAGTTTGGCGAATATTTTGAGCCTGTAAAATTAAAGCCAGTTAAATCTAAAGTACAAAAAATTAAGGAAAAATTTAAATCTACGGTTTGAGGAAAAAAATTGTTCAACCTACATAACCGATAGACTTTGAACTTCCACCAGATGTAGCAACTTTACAAAAGAATGATCCAACCCTACAATCCTGGTTTCTTAAAATGAAATAAATTGAGGGGGTTAAATAGGGCAACCTAGGGTGTTTGGAGGAGGCAACATATGTCAGTAAAGGGGGCATTCTGTACCCAGGTAAAGGGACTGTAGAAGCTCCAGCAATATCCCAGCAATTCAGATCTAAAATCATGGAGCTTGGACAGTCAGTGCCATGGGCAAGGCATATGGCTTTCCAAAAAAGGTTACACAGAATTGGCAGCCGGTTTGGCCAGGCATGTATAATCAAATCTCACAATTCTGTAGTTCATGCAAATAATTATGTCAGCTTACCTCACCACATAAAGTTCCCCGAGCTATGTTACAACCTCTACCGATTATGGAAAAGCCATTTGATAGAATTGGGATGGACATAGTTGGGAGAGTCTGTGATTATGCAACACAGTATCCGGAAGCTTTTCCCCTAAAAACAGTCAAAGCCAGAAATGTAGCAAACTGTCAAGTACAACTCTTCTCCAGGGTGGGAATACCAAGGGAAGCTTTGAGAGACTAACTTTATGTCTAGGCTATTACAGCAGGTTTATAAACTTTTGGAGGTTAAGGGCATTAAGACCACCCCGTACCACCCCCAGACGGACAGACTAGTAGAAAGATACAATAAAAATTTTAAAAATATGCTGCAGATTGTGTCTCATACAGACTGGGACCAGTGGTTGCCATATCTACTGTTTGCATATCATGAAGTACCACAAGCCTCAACTGGATTCTCACCATTTGAGTTACTATATGAACACCAAGTAAGGGGGCGACTTGACCTCCTTAAAGACTATTGGGAGAATCCAATAAGCTCAGGTAAGAATGTGGTGGCCTATGTGGTAAAGATGAGGCAACATTTGGAAGAAATGTCTGCGCTGCACAAGAATCGACGAAGGCAGCACAAATTAATCAAAAGCCATAGTATGATCGCAAGGCAAGAGAGAAAGTTTTAACCTGGCCAGAAGGTGCTGCTACTTCTCCCCACATCAGACAACAAGCTGCTCTCAAAGTAGCACGGTCCCTATGAAATCAACAAAAGGGTGGGTAATGTCACATATGAACTTTTTATGCTTGATAGAACCAAGAAGCACCAGATGTTTCATGTGAACCTGTTGAAGTCATTTCAGTGTTGGCAGGAAGCAGTCCCTCAGCTATTGATTTGTACAGGATAAAGAAATCTAAGAACAGTTCATACCTGGAAGGCGTGGTGAGTCATCTGTGGTGGACATGGCACATCTGTCTGTATCTCAGCAGGAGCAGGTGGAGGCTCTTATAGACCCAGAACTCTTTAAAGACCCTCCTGGCTACACTGATCTGGTACAACACAACAAACAGCTGAGGAAAGAGGTACCTTCATGTCAGAAAAGCTACAGAATACCAGAGCGGTTGGTACCAAGTTTAAAAGAGGAAATTAAATTGTAATTGGGCATAATTGAGGTATCTAGCAGTGGTACCAAAGTAGAACGGGGAACCAGCTGGAGGCTTTGGTCCCAGCAGAGTGGACCAGAACCCCACAGGAGACACATGACAGACTGCGGACACTTAGAGGAACCATTATCCAGAAAAAAACCTACTCTATTGACTATTAAGAAAAAACATTGGACCTAGTAAACCTAGGGTGTGAATAATTTTGAAGATGGTGTTTTTTGGAAATCCACTAATAAAATAAAAAAAAAATTTAATCCAAATATTCATTTTTCCTTCACTTGTGTTACACATACAGGTCAGGTGGATGAAACTCATTCTTTTTATGATAACACAACTAGTCACAAGAATTGTCAGGACGCCTTATGCTTAAATTAATGTATATTATTTGTCAAATGTTTTTGTACTTAACCCACCTGTAACACCTGTTACAGCGGTGCCACTTGACTCAGTATCATAGCACAGTAAACATGGCTAATGCCAAAATAGCTGTTTCTGCCATAGTCAGAATCAGCCTGTTGCCATGCGTCACCACTGCCACCTTCTGGTGAAAGTTAGCATAACACAATAAACCACACTACTGTCCAACGCAACAGGCATGAGATCAAATACTACAGCAACAATCAGAACTAAAAGCAGAATATTCATGACATGTTAACATTTTTTGAAAAAAGTCTTGGTGCCAAGCGCCTGGTGAGCCAGATTATATGTTGCAAACTATAGTCTAGCATCTCAACAGCTGATAGGAAGACAATTTACAGTCTGATCAGGAAGGCCAGCGCTGTCCTGGGATGCCCCCTCAATTCAGTGGAGGTGGTGTGTGAGAGAAGGATGATAGTGAAGCTGTCAAGCATGACTGAAAACATCTACCAACCCCTGCAGGACACATTAACAGCTTTGGACAGCTCCTTCAGTGATAGACTGAAGGAACACCCAAGTGTGTGAAGGAACAATACTGCAGGTCCTTCCCTCCTGCAGCTGTCTGTCTCTACAAGAAGCAGTACTCCCAGTTGACACCATACATGACTATATTTCATTTGCACACCCATAAATGTACTTTATTGCACATATACTGGCCATTTGACCTCATTTTCCACATTTGTCATTTTTTGTCATTCGTATATATTCTACTATTTATATGCCTTGTTTATATTGTATATTGTTCTTTTTTTTACTGTAAATTAAGCTTCTCATTCTTACTGTCCACGTTGCTGCTGTAACTTATTAGTCCCACAGTGGGGAAACACTGTGGGACTAATAAAGATAATAATAAGATCAGAGATAATATCTCATCTCCTAAATTAGTGATTTTGTTTACACTCATGAGGCTCCCAAAATGGCTGCCACATTCCACAATGCAACACATGATCCTATAACATAAGTCCTATAACATCCGGTTCACAGCCATGATATTCAAAAACTTAACAGCCAATACTTCTGTTTACATCTGTTTGTGTGATACTGTGTTGGTTTTACAAAGGGTAGCAGCTACACAAATGCTGAAGTGTTTACATTAGAGCCCTAGATGCAACTATTTCATAGTTGCATCTCGGGCTGCAAGTATCAAATATTTTTGTAATTGTGTATTCTGTCGATTTTTTTTCCTCGAGTAATCGAATTAATTCCATTTTTTAAAACCCATTAACTGCTGATGCATCATTGGTTAGTGTTCTCTATATACGAGTTATTCTAAGTATTCATAATTCTGAACATACAATGGTGCAACACAAAGCAGTGACTGAGATTTGTTTGTTTTTACTATGGTTTCTAGTTTTGTTGTGATTTTCCTCCTCCACAGCAGCTTTTAGTACAAATTTACAGCAGCACATTTACCTGAAATAATGTCTCAGGGAATTCGAGGTGGACTTGGATGAGGAGATTTGGTAGAATACCCTTCTGAGAGTGAATGTGCAAAACTAAACATCAAACAATTTAAGATCCTGAATCGTATTCTCAGTGTCGCCAGATGGTATTTCACAATACCATGTGTTGCATTGTGGAATGTGGCAGCCATTTTGGGAGCCTCATTTCACAATACCATCTGGGACCCTTCCGCAACAGATCCATTTTCAAAGGAGGGGCCTCATCTAAAATCCTTGCATGTGATTAGATGAAAAATCTATCTGTCAGCCACTTCAGCCACTCGCGTTTAAGTCAATCCGCTTCATCGGCAAAAATAGTTTTCATCACGAAAGCATGGTTCTCCCTTTATCCTTCAACCATTATTCAGGGCTCCTGAAAACGAGCTGCCAACAGCCGTTGCAGATGTACTTGTCATTTCTTCCTCCCAGTTCCATTGCTGTCAGCCCAAGTTTGTCAGCCTCTTTGATACCACAATAACCATAGGCTTCTGCACTTGTCCTATTTCTTTAGCCACCAGTGGAGCCATCTGATAGATCAAACTCTTGCCAAACCTGGTCGGAAGAAGAGCGAAAATATCATTTCTATTAACAAACACTTTCAAAGCCGTCCTCTGTTCATCTTTTAAGGAATGAACATGCGGCAGATAAAACAGTGGAAATAGCCGAGTCTATATGGACCCTTGGATACCTAACATACGCTGCCATCGTTGTGTATCTGAAAAGACTACACTGCCATCACTTCTACTTTATTTACACCAGCCACAACACCGCAGGGTAGTCTCACCGTGACATACTGATTGGCTCCTTCGTTTTGAAGCAGATTTGATTCCCTGGCTACTCCAATCATTGTGTGAGCATAGCATAACACAGCCAGATGACGCAAGTCAGGTTACGCATTCACTACTGCAAAGCAAAACTGTCCAAGTTATTTCTAAACACTGGTGGGACTGGACTGGACCCCCAACATGTGGGATCTAAAAAAAATCTAAAAAAAAAATACGCTGATACGCAATAAAAAAATAATAAAATTAAATAATGTCTTAGGTGTTAAAGGGTTAAACCAAATCAATCACTAAACAGGGATGGGAGAAGACTGAAGTGTTTTGAGTTGTGTGTGCATGTATCAGTCGCATGCATCTGGATGTGTTGTAGTCTAATAATTAGACTACCTTGGTACATTTGCTAAAAATAATTACAACACTGAGGCTACATGCTAAGAGATGCTAATACTCACCAGTTACAGCAAAATATAGAAACTCTGTGTCCACTTTTGATGAAGTGCCGTTGAATTGTGGATGGGTTCGGGGGTTGTAGCAAATACGGTAGTGCTAGGCTAATGCCATTTTGCTGTGGGCACACTGTTGTCTGCCTTACACAGTGTAAAATGATCCTGAACTTCTACTATGAATTAACAAACTATATTTTGCTTTGAAAATAGTTGCTAGTAGTTTACCTTATGTGATCGGCTCTGATCGGCATATTTTTCCGATCATCAATCAGGCAATATTGGCTAATTGTGATCGGCAGCCGTTCAATTGGTGCAATATCAAATATATTATTTAATAATTATTATTTTTTTAATAATGTAAATTAAGTACAATAAATTAATTAATGTTGGTGTGAATCACTGACATATGTAAGACTGAAAAAATTGAATACGCAAGATCCATTTTTATGGAGGACTTTGGATAAAAAAAACGTGTATTTTTTTAGTTTACAGTACAAAGACGGCATTTAAAGGGTTAAAAATGTAACAATTACTGAGTGTTTGGTATTTTTATTTACACCTGAAGTTGATGAAATACAAAAAATTTTAAAAGAATTAAAAACAAACTATGACATTTTTTTTTTTTTACATTATTCCACAGACCATCAGTAGGAAAAATCAGAGTTAGTTGTACTTACATGACAGCGTGTGGATTCTGCAGCATACAGGCTTTAGGACCAAAGGTGGTGACAGGGCTGGGGCCATGGAGGGACTGGGTCCTCCTGGAACACACACAATACACACTGTTACACACACATGATACACTAGGGCATTAATGACTCGGACTGACGCGTAAAAGACCCGCAGTCTGCGTTTAAGGCAGCAGTCGCCAACACGCACACTACGCTTGTCCACATCCTGTCTGGTAAAAAAAAAAAAAAGAGTGTGTTGCTGCTCATATAAATCACTTTAGCTAGTGGATGTCTCTTCAGATGCTGTGTATAATGTTGGTGTTTTTGTTGTATTTTAAATTGGACTTGCATATTGTGAAGGTCACTGTGCTGTTTTGTTTTGTTAGTCTCACCACCCCCTTTTACTTGTAGCAGCCGTGTGACTGGTCTGTGTTTACACGCTGAGGAAGAGAGAGAAGGAATAACGGTGACTTGTCGACTCCTCTAAATTTTTGTCGACTTGTGCTACGGGAGTCAACGTTTCTGTTAATGCCCTACGATATACACTGCCACACATGATACACACATGATACACACACTTACACACTAATTACACACATGATACACGCTGTTTAACACACTGTTACACACTAAATACACACTGTTACACACTAATTACACACCTTTACACACTAGGGATGTTAACCGATGACCGTTTGACCGATGGTTGACCACATCGACGTTGTCCGGTCATTATTTTCAGTCACCGGTTAAAAAAAAAACAAAACAGCCTGAATCAGTCATTCCACTGCAAAGACTCTTTTTCATTGTAGTGAAGACTATAAAGCGGAAGCTTTGTGATCTTTCCATATCATATCTTTATCAATTTGAGCATTAGCAATACAAGACGGAATTTGTTAATACAATAGCAAACGCAGAGCTCAGTTAATCAATGTGGTACAAGCATTTCACACCAGTTTGAATGTTTGCTCAAAACAGAAAGGGACAGCAAGATGACAACATGAAAACCAGAAGTGTGGGAACACTTCAGAAAAATCAATGATAGCAATGTGAAGTGTTCACTCTGTGATATGACAGGGATTTACCATCGGCCCCCGGGGATCAGGCTGGACCCCCGGTCACATTCCTCGACCCCACGAGCGAGCGAGATCCAGATGCCCCACCTCCCTCAGGGGGCGATGACCATCACAGCCCAGCACGTTTTGGGTTGCACCCTGGCCCCATCTTGGCGACAACAGCCCGGGCGAGTCCGATTGAAGTGCGGCGTTTCTCCAGAGCCCGGAGCCCTAACCCCGGGGTCTCCCTCCTCTCACACCCGCCACCGCAGGAAGGGTCAGCTGCCCAGCACCATGGTTCCCATGACCGGGGCTCAGCCCAGCTTAGACCGGACGGCCAACGTGAGACGATGGCGGGGGACCTGGATCTGGTGGGTGGGTTTTGGATCGTCCCCCCACCCTCCCGCGGTCCTGAAGTTCTGTATTCACGTTAATATAATAGTCACACCCACATCAGAAAGAAAATCAAAAATCAATAATGCTTAACAATTAAAGAGCATTTTTGTTGTTTGTGTTTCCATGTCTAAATAATACCAATGAAAACTTAAAAAAGACTAAATTGTGTGACTGCTTGGGATTTTAGGAGTGAATCAGGACATTAGAAGGCAGGACTTAAGCCAGCATGTAAATATGCACTGGAGTACGCACAAGGGCAGAGAGGGTCACCGCATCAACAGAGAGAGGAGCACCACTTTTAGAGCTGAGTTAGCAGCCGCTAAGTTCTGTCGGACTATCTACAGGCAACAGAGTTGCAGGTCGAGGTCACCTGCATTCTGCAGAAGTCTACTCAATTGCAGCAACCAGACAGACCCTGGTTTACACCCTTTTCAGCGGAAAGACAGTAGCACGAGTCGGGCTGGCTCCTTAGCATCTCATCAAAGGCTTGTCCGACCAGAGGATTATATGACTGTTTGCCTGGAGACAGTGGCGATGTCGAGTCTTGGTCACCCACTCCAGGACAGAACCCTTTCTTCCTTCCCCACATTGCTCCTGGAGCATGTGAGCTTTAGCTCAGTGTCTCTCCACCATGATAGGCGCTGCACACCCTTTCCCCCACCATTGTCATGGTTATCCAGTATGTGAGCCTCAGCCCATGTCTCCAGACACACTACAGCCTGTCCCCTTTCCCCCCTTTGCACCACATCAAACTCTTTACACACATTAGCCTCAGAGGCTACAGGTCAGGCTGCAATAAGGTTTATTTGACCCAGGCTGGAATGGGTGTGGTGAGAGAGTGTATGTGTGTGACTGTGTGTTATTATTACAGAGTATTTGAATATTATCTGACTTGAATAATTATTTAGTGTATTAATGCATGTGCTTATTTAGTTAGTAAATGTTTGTATATTATTGTTAAGTCTGACTAAGTGTTTAAGTGTTTAGTCTAATTCATAGCATTTAGCATATTGTAATCACCCTGGTTAGTCTCCATCAGCATCACTAACGTACAGCCACTGCAAAGCTAAGGTGAAAGTTAATCATACAATCCTTTAACCTAGCTCCCCAGTTACACACACAATACACACTGTTGCACACACACACGACACACACTGTTACACACTAAATACACACATACACACACGATACACAGTAGCTGCGTTTGCATTACAATTTTTCGCAAAACAATATCGATATATCGTGTTTCCATTAATAGTTGTTCTAGGCAGGAACGTTGTAACTTTTGTGAAATATCATCCCAAGAGATTTCACCGCTGTCACCTTCGGAGCTTCAGAATGACCATCACCCTGATAGTATTAGAATGAATGAATGGGCCAATTCTCAGGTCAGTAAAAGTCCCTACCGAACTCTTTAAATTCACACACATCAGAATCAGAATCAGAATCGTTTTTTATTCGCCAGATACATTTGCACATACATGGAATTCTATTCCGGCAGGTGGTGTCACTCTCAGAATAGTAATAGTAATATAAAATATAAAATAGTATGTACAAGAGAGAAAAAAAAAAAAAAAATAAAAAAAAAATAAAAATAAAGGTAATAAATAATATTTTACAAAAAGGGTGGTGCAAAGTACACGAGGTAGTGCAATCAGTTTGACTGTAGGGCTTGAATGTATGGCCGTGCAAGACTGTGTCAGCTGTTAGTTAAAGTTATGGCAGTGGGGTAAAAACTGTTTTTAAGTCTGGTGGTTTTGGTGCGCAGGGCTCTGTAGCGCCTGCCGGAGGGGAGGAGGGAGAACAAACCAGCTGGTTAAGGTTATACGGGCCTGTACATGTGGTCCCTACATTGTCAGGTCAAAATATTAAGTGTAAATATGCTTTAGATACATTTAAATGACAACCGCGAATTAGCATGTAATAGCATTAGTACAAATGAATCGGCTAATTATCTCATTGGAAAAAGTCTCTGGTGAACTCTTTAAATACACCAACATGTCAAACAAACCAGCTGGTTAAGGTTATACGGGTCATTACATATGGTCCCTACATTGTCAGGTCGAAATATTAAGTGTAAATATGCTCAGCACTTAAATTATAAATGTATGTAGTGCTTTTTAGACAGTGCTGCACTTTACACTTTACAGAACAGGGAATATATGTATCTGTAAAAAAACAACTTAAATATTCAAAAACTAACAGATAATCAAACTAAACACTGTGCCTAGTGTAGGAATCACCTTGATCATCACTCCAACAGCGTGATCAGGACTGCCTTAGTTCTCACATCCCAGCAGTTGTTATGGTTATAGTGACTGCGGCTGCCATTTTCACTCTGAGAGAAGAGATCATGTAACCATGTACGTCACATCCTGTGATATACAATTGCGGAAAAAGTCTTTCCATTGCATTTTTGCGATAAATTAGAATATCGAAACGTCTGAAAAACCAACTCATGAAAGCGTGAAAACTTTTTATTGATATTTGAGTGGTTTTTTTTCGAAATTACGGTGTTTCCATTACCAGTTTTTATACATTACGCAAATTTCCAAGGGTAATGGAAATGCAGCTTCTGTTACACACACACACACTGTTGCACACTAAATACACACTGGAACACATACTGTTACACACTAAATACACACACAATACACACTGTTACACACACACATGATGCACACAATACATACTGTTTCAGACTAAATACACACACACACTAAACACTGTTACACACAACAGACACACTGTCAGACAGTACACAGCCAGTATAGACATGAGGTAAAGAACATTTTCCTAAATGTTTACATATATTTGTATTTTTCCATCATATATAATATTCTATAAGTATGTTAACATTTTGTAAAAATGTGAACCACTGGATGAAATAATATGGTAAATGGACTGCACTTATACAGTGCTTTGCCACCTTTATGGTGTACAAAGTCCTTTACATTAGCACTACACACTCATACACCAGTAGCTTTCTAAGGTTGTGTCAACCCTACTGGGAGTCACGGTTCAGCGTCTTGCCAAGAACACTTCGACATGTGGACAGCAAGAGCCAGAATGCGAACTGCAGACCCTTCAGTCATTGGACAACCCACTCTACCATCTGAGCCACAGCCGTCCCGGATATGGACATGATTCCAACACTTCTTCCTCCATCATTTAGAACAGACACACATTCTGTAGTGATCCATCAACAGGGCTGCCATATTGGAGTGAATCAGTTGTCAAGGTGTTTCCACTGTTTTTGTGCAAGGTAGTTCAGACAAATCACAATATGCTCCAGGTCTGTGCAGCTTGGGCTTGAAATAACAAGTACACAGTCGAGTCGGTCCAAGTAACAAGTAAAAATAACTATTTAATATTTGTTTTATACTGCAGAGTATCTTACATTGGAATGTTAGAAGCTTGAAAGGTTTATTTTCAATGTACGCATTCCCTTTATATGGAAATCGTGTATTTCAAGTAGTGTTGTCACGAATACTGGTACTAGTATCATACTGCGGTACTGAGGGATTTAAAAAAGTATTACACTGCGTTTGAACAGAACAGATACTTGCAACAGCATGGCAAACTCAGCACGTAACGTTGCGTTGTAACTAGGTTACAGCTGAGTGGGACAGGATCCAATCCTACCCTCGCTGACAAGCAAGGAGCAAGAAGTGCAATATGGAAGTATTTTGGCTTTATCATAAATGAGATAGGAGAAATCACAAATACAGAGGTACCACTTTGACAGCAGTGTTTTAAAACATGCCTGGTGAAGGGCAGAAACACTTTCAACCTGCTAAACATTGACAAGAAACACCCAAACCATCATGCTGAGTTCAGGAAATGACAGGTAGGATAACCCATTACCTCAGATTTTTCCCTAAAATTCCAGGAAACCATTAAGTTTAACATATTTTTGGGAAGTGAGCAAGTCACATCGGGCAAAAAAAACAAAAAAACAATGAAAAAGCACATCCAATAGAATGTGGCATGTAAACAAGCCTTTTGGCTAGCCCAGGGATGGGCAAACCATTCCTAAAGGGCCGGTGTGGCTGCAGGTTTTTGTTCCAACCAAGCAGCAGCACACCAGACTTGATTGAATTAATCAACTTGATCTGGATTTTCAGAGAGTTGATTGGTCAAACTGTGAACTCTTGGTTGGTTGGAACAAAAAGCTGCAGCCACACCGGCCCTTTGTGGAAGAGTTTGCCCATGCCTGGGCTAGCCTGTAGCTCAGTACATTAGTTATAATAGTGCTTCGTACAGCACACAAACCTAAAAGTTTGTTTCAGTTCGTAACACTCAAACAATAGTTTTCAAAAAACAAATTCAGTAATTAATTTACAAACAGCTGCTGCAGCTGTCACTCTCTCTCTCTCTCTCTCTTGTCATGCGCTGCTACACGGAGAGTCTAGTTTTTGGTTTATTTCCATACCACATCAGTTACATAAAGTTAAACAGAGTTAAATAAACCAAACACTCAGAGTAATAACAGCAAAGAACACACGACAAGGGAGACACACAAAAAACAAAACACAAATCTGCAAAAAGCATAATTACAGTATATACATATATATACACAGGGGGAAAATGTACGGGGGTATTAGGTATAGGCTAATTCTAATCTTATTATACGCGTCCAAAGGCTTCACTTATCTGCAGAGGTTTGATTGCCTTTTTGTTTTTAAGTCCTTTTATTGGATCAAAATAATGTCCCATTTCCATTTTAAATAGTTGAATTAGTGGTGCTCTTCAATTCCATTTTGATTTATGTATATTTGATGTTTTTCAAACAATAACAGATTCAATACAAACATTTCTTTACTTTCAACATAAAGCATGAGGTCTTTAATATTTAGGCAGATATAGATTCCTATTTGATCTTTAACAAAAGTTTCCATGCTCTTACTGCTCTGGTTTTTATTCCTTTTATTTGACTGTTACAATTACTTTATGTTGATAAGATTTTCCATTAATTAAGTCAGTAATGACATTTAATGTGTTCACTTGTTATTTGAAAAAGTATCGAAAAGTATCGAAATACATGTTAGTACTGGTACCAGAATATTGGTATTGTTACAACACTAATATCAAGCAACATAAAAACACCCTCTTGCTTTCCTTACATATGTAACCAGGCTGAGAAGTACCGCTCCATTATAGCGGCCAGATACACACATTCATCACAAGGCATAGGACACATGGCATGTACCACTTTCTATATCTATAGATAAGGGGTCTACAAACTATTCCACAAAGGGCCGGTGTGGCTGCAGGCATTTGTTCCAACCAAGCACCAACACACCAGACTTGAATCACTTAATCAACTGATCTCCGTCTTCAAAGAGTCAATTGGTCAAACTGTGAACTCTTGGTTTGTTGGAACAAAAACCTGCAGCCACACCGCCCTTTGTGGAATAGTTTAGAGACCCCTGCTATGGATGGATCTAGATGAGGTGGCATTTAAACATGGTTGTGGATCCAGAAACAAACTCTCTGCACTGCCAACTTCCAAGCTTCATTCTGTGTGTTTTAAATTACCAGTTTTGTGTTCTGTATTTGTGTGAAATGGTGATAGAGGTAGTTAGATTGTACATATTTGCAAGTCGTACTTTTGTTAAGATGGATGGTAACAGTTTTGATAGGAGTGGCTGTTTTTGTTTAACATGTTTTCTTCTGTTTTTGATCCAGGGGATTTAGTTGGTATTGTATTAATTCAATTCAATTTTATTTATAACGCCCCAAATCACAACAAAGTTGTCTCACAGGGCTTTACAGAAACACAATCAATTACAGAGATATATGAACAGTCCCAAGCATCCCCTGTCCTTAGACCCTCCTTCTCGGCAAGAAAAAACTTCAAAACCCAGTGGGAAAAAGAAGAAATCTTGAGGAGAACCACATTGAAGGAGAGATCCACTCCCATGGATGGACAGGCTATAGATGAACGTCCATTTAAAAATGAAGGGGGGCTGGTCAAGACACCAGACATGCAAGGGAGGGGGTCCGGGATCACAGGTCAGCACAGGGATGTCACTGTAGGTCATGTCGTCCATGGCTCCCACGCAGACTCTGTCAAGAGAGCCACCACTCCGCCCAGGGGGGGCAGCAGAGGACGCCAGGTGACTAGCCATGAACAGACTTGGTATAGACTTAGACTTCCTTTATTGTCATTGCACAAGAATACACACAACAGTGGGACTTTTGGCAATGAGACGTCGTTGCTTGGCTTCCGGAGCACACATACTAAAATAAATAAGTAAAAAAACAGCTAAGGAACAGAATACAACAGAATGAATAGTGCAAAAACAGAGTAATTAGTGCAAATAAAACATTTTTAGCAGCTGGGGGGGGGATTGTTTCAAAACCAGGAGGTACATTTCTGTCCATTTTATGGATAAGTGCACTGAGAGTATATTGTCCATGAGGTAGATGTGTGTGTGTGTGTGTGTGGGGGGGGGGTTGTTATTTGGCATTTAGCAGTCTGATGGCCAGGGGGAAGTAACTATTCCCGAATCTGGCCGTTCAGCAGCGGATGCTGCGGAACCTTCTGCCAGATGTCAGGCGAGAGAACAGTCTGTGCTGGGGATGAGTGGGGTCAGAGAGGATCCGGTGGGCTCTGGATATGCAGCGGCTCTCTGCTATGTCCTGGATTGTGGGGAGCGAGGCCCCGATGATCTTCTCCGCCGTCCTCACCACCCTCCACAGAGACTTCCAGTCTGAGGCCTTGCAGCTCCCGGACCAGACGGAGATGCAGCTGGTCAGCAGGGTCTCTATTGTCCCTCTGTAGAAGGTGGTTAGGACGGGGGAGGGAAGAGAGGCTCTTCTCAGCCATCGCAGGAAGTGCAGGTGCTGCTGTGCCTTCTTTGCCAGGGAGGAAGTGTGGAGTGACCAGCTGAGGTCATCTGTGATCTGCACCCCCAGGTACTTGGTTGTTCTCACGATTTCCACCGGTGTGTCATTGATGTGGAGGGGTGTGTGGCTGGGTCTGGATCTCCTGAAGTCTACGATGATCTCCTTCATTTTGTCGACATTCAGGACCAGGTTGTTCACCTTACACCAGTCCACAAGATGTTGCACTTCCTCCCTATAAGCCAGTTCCTTATTGTCCTGAATGAGACCCACAACTGTTGTGTCGTCCGCGTACTTCAGGATGTGGTTGCTGCTGTACCTGGGACGACAGTCGTGGGTCATCAGAGTGAATAGCAGGGGGCTCAGAACGCATCCCTGGGGGGAGCCGGTGCTCAGGGAGATGACACTGGATGTATTCTTGCCCACTCGGAGACAGACTGGGTTCTGTCAGTGAGGAAGTCCAGCAACCAGTTGCAGAGGGCTGGCTATTGGGCTGGTACGGAACTAGATCATCTTTAAGATAAGAGGGGCCCATACCATTAATGGTTTTATATGTAAGGAGGAGGATTTAAAATTGAATTCTAAATTCAACTGGAAGCCGCTGAAGGGTTTTGAGCACAGGGGTGATGTGTTCTCTTCTGTTTGATCCTGTTAATCTTGTTGCTGCATTTTTAATTAATTGAAAGATTTTTAAAAAATATTTAGGACACGCTACAAGTAAGGAGTTAGAATAATCTAATCTAGATGTAATAAATGCATGAATTATTAAATTATAAATATTATAAATGTTGAATTATTTTTAGACAGAATATTCCTAATTTTGGCTATGTTGCGCAAGTGAAAGAAGGTTGTTCTACATGTTTGGTTAATGTGTGCTTTGAATGAAAGATCTGGATCAAATAAAACTCTTAAATTTTAAACTGTGGAACTGGCTGTTACACTTAAGTTGTCTAGAGTGACTATCTGGTCAATTAGGGAGTCTCTCACAATTTTAGGACCAATTATAACGACTTCAGTTTTTTCAGGGTTCAATAGAAGATAATTGGCACTCATCCAAGTCTTTATGTCTTGGACACATGCACTTAGTGTATCTATTTGCCTGGTCTGATCAGGCTTAATTGATAAATATAGCTGTGTGTCATCCACATGACAATGAAAATTAATGCCATGATTTCTAATGATGTTACCTAAAGGGAACATATATAATGTAAACAAAATAGGCCCAAGGACTGACCCTTGGGGCACGCCTTAACTAACTCTGGAGAACTGCGATGATTATTGATTAACGTTAACAAATTGGTAGCGATTAGATAAATAGGAATTAAACCAGCAGAGGGCTGCTCCTCTTATACCTATATCACATTCTAATCTCTGCAGTAAGATACTGCGGTCAATGGTATCAAAGGCTGCACTAAGGTCCAATAACACCAGGGCCGATATTAATCTGACGTCAGCAGCTAATAATAAGTCATTAGTAACTTTAACTAATGCTGTTTCAGTGCTGTGATGGGCACGAAAGCCAGACTGAAACTCTTCAAATAAGCTGTTCTCCTGCAGGTATTGGCACAGGTGTTTAACTATTACTCTTTCTAAAACCTTTGAGAAGAAGGGCAGATTCGACATAGGCCTATAATTAGCTAAAATGTCAGGATCTAAAGTAGGTTTTTTTTTTCAGAATTGGTTTAATAATAGCATATTTAAATGACTGCGGCACATATACAGAAATTAATGAAGTGTTAATTATATTTAGGACAGTGCTAATAATTAGGGGCAGAATCTCTTTAAAGAGTTTTGTTGGGATTGGACTTAAGAGGCAGGTGGCTGATTTGGAAGACATGAAAATAGATATGACATCAGTTTGGTCTGCAGTGGTGAAATTATTTAGTGTTACAGAAGGATTTATAAAAAGGCCAAGGTTTGAAACCGCTGCTTTTTCTGATCTAATATTTGGGAGTAGTTATTCTATCTCTGATAGTTGATATTTTATTGTTAAAGAACTGCAGGAAATCATCAGAATGGAGCATGGATAGAATAACTGTTTTCACGGAGGTGTGGCTATTTGCCAGTCTGGCTACAGTACTGAACAGGAATCTAGGGTTATTCTTGTTTTCTTCTATTATGGATGAGTAATATCTTATTTTGGCTGTACGCAAAGCTTGCTTATACTTTAGTAAGATATTTTTCCAGGCATTGACAGAATGTTCCGAATTGGATTGCTTTTCTAATTTACGTGTTGATTGTTTAATGGAGCGAGTGTCAGCATTGTACCATGGGGAGGTTAATCTAATCTTAGTAGTTTTTAACTTAAGGGGGGCAACTATATCTAAAGTAGCTTGTAGTGTGCGCATGGCACTATCAACTAACTCATCACTTAGACTGCGATTAAATGTGTCCTTTACATAATCACAGGACATAGACGCAAATAGTGGCTGAATTAACTCTTTGTATTTTAAGACAGCACGGTCACATAGTATCCTTTTCATTTGTGTTTTAATCACTGAGGTGGAAATATCTTCAAACAAAACCTGAAAGGTAATTAAAAAGTGATCTGAGAGTATGGGATCATGGGGAAAAAACAACGAGGTTACTAATTTCAACACCAAGTGTTAAGATCAGATCTAAGGCAGAGTCCTGCATGGTTCCGATTTTGACATACCGCAACCACCCGTACCCGTCATGTTTAAACTCGTATCCGACCCGTTTTCCGACGAAAAAAAATAAAAATCGGCATCCGAACCGACCCGCTATAAATGAACCCGATATCCAACCCGAACCCGAAAGAAAATGTCAGATAGCCAAACTTAAATACAAACATTTATTGCCACGAATATACTGAACAGTGACATAGCCAAGGCAGAGCCAAATAAAAATGTTGTTAACCTTTTAGCCTATGAAACGCAAATTAGACCCACTATCACCCACGTCCGACATGAACCGAACCTGTATCCGACACAGCACAACATTTTTCACCCGTTTCGTGAAAATTTGCGGTTCACCCACGGGTCACCCACGGGTACCTGAACCCGTGCAGGACTCTGATCTAGGGTGTGTCTGTGAATGTGGGTTGGTTTATTAACATTTTGGATAAAGCCTAATCCGTCTAGTAGGTCACTAAATGCATTACTAAGAGAGTCAGTGTTGTTGTCAACATGTATGTTAAAATCACCAACTACTATAATCCTATCCCAGTTCAACACTACACTGGATAAAAAGTCAGACACTTCTAATAAAATCTGTGAATAAGGGCCAGGACAGCGATAGATTATGACAAAAAGGACTGGCTTTTGGTTTCTGCAGTTGGGGGAAAGTAATGGATAAAACTAGACTTTCAAAGGAGTAGTAAGTGCGGTTAGTTTTATGATTAATTTTAGGGCTAAGACCTAAACTGGAGTGAGATATTTCTGCCACTCTTCCACCATGGCCACTGGTTCTGGCTGTGTGATAGTTCACGAGTTGGTGGCGTGGATTCATTTAATGTGACATATTCATCCTGCTGAAGCCAGGTTTCAGTCAGACCTAAAATATCAATCTTATGATCACTGATTAGATCATTTATTAATAAAGATTTGGGAGAAATTGGCCTAATATTGAGCAGTCCACATTGGATATATTTGTTAGGTGTTCTTTTAATCTGATTATTACTCAAAACTATTTTTATTAAATTATTTGATCTCACTTCTATAGGTTATTTAATATTATGTTTATTATTAACTATACAGGGTTTATTATTAACTACACAGGGGATAGACACAGTTTTTCTATTACTTGCTACATGCTGGGTTTGTGACAGCTCAGAATGAAGTTGATGCACAGAGAAGTGTTTTACACTATGACTCTGCGCCTGGGCCCACACTCTGGATTGTCATTTTGACAGGCTAAATTTAGAAGCCACATTACATACATCCCACTTCCCAAGTGGGATGTATGCTATCTCTGCGAATAAGCCCAGGCTTTCCCCAGAACGCACGCCAATTATCTATGAAAACATCATTTTCTGAGCACCACCTAGACAACCAGCGGTTAAATGATGAAAACCTCGAGTACATCTCATCACTGGCCAAATTGGGCATTGGTCCAGAGAATGCTACAGTGTCACACATCGATTTAGCAAGTTTACACACTGACACTACGTTCAGTTTCAGAACCTCTGATTGTTTCCGTCAAACATAGTTACCACCAGCGTGGATCACAATGTGGCGGAAGTTAGCCCTGTTCTGCTGTAAAAGCCTTTCCTTCGATGTCACCAACTCTGGCCCCTGGATAACACCTTCACATCTCTAAGAATAAAACTGCCAATAAAAAGAGAGTCTGGTTTGGCCGGTGCGGTGCCACGGGGTCTGCTACAGACGTGAAGATCATGGTGTGCTACTTTTTTGCGTTCAGCACCACGCTTCCTCTGTACTGTCACAAACTGATCCCTGGACTCTGCTGGTTGCACAGGACTGGCTGGGGGACTAGCCATGCTAGCATTCCTGCGGCTATTAGCATGCCTACGGTCCCTGCAGCCAGGGCCGCTGCCAGCTTTGGCTGGGCCCGGGACATCATAATCTAATAATTTATTATTTATTTATTTTTGGTGTGGTTGTAAATGGGTCCGTACTCCAATCAGAATGTTAGCAAAAAAAGGAGAGAGGTAATAGGTAATACTTATCACAATGCGAATAGAGAATTAGGGTGTTTCCTCTTTATTTTCACAGATAATTTTGTCGAAATTCATCAACATTTTTTAAACCATATGACATTGTTTTCATTCCATAATCATTGTGCTAGCAAACTCTCAGGGGTGTTGACATCTTATAGTGTTTCAAAGCTAGTGAGGGACTGGGATATATATAAAAAAACAAAACAAAAAAAAAAACGCCTAACTTTCAGATGCAGACACAACTTTTGATACACGGAAAGAACAGCATTTTTGATAGCCCCAATGATGGTGCCTTTAAACACCCATGCTTTAAAGGGAAATGCCACCTCCAATTCAAATTGAGTGTATCCCGACAGTCCCCAGAGTTCAATAAGTGTGCAGAACAGTTTTCCTGGTGACTCAACCATTGGCCGAATATTTGTGCAGTACCCACAACTTGCTTAACAGAGCCAAAGTTAATTAATCCACCGAAAGATTTCAGCCAAGGTGAATTTTATATAGTATAGGACTATATATAAAGAGTAATAATATATGTAGATATTATATTGAGTATATGAAATACTTTTTTTTTTTTCCCATTACTGTGCACGAGATTCACATGGAGTGCAAATTAGGCTGGAACTCAATGCGCTGGGCTTGATTTCATCAAATTGTTTTGGGAATCCCTCTCTCGCTGGTGTGTACATCATGCCAACGCACACCTATGATGTACACTCCAGCGGGAGAGGGGTTCTCTCCTGTTCTTCCGCATCGGAAAATAGTTCCAAAACCGATTTGATGAAACGAAGCCCAGCACCTTGAGTTCTAGCCTAATTTGCACTCCATGTGAATGTACTTGCATACAGAGAGTAATTGAATGTTTTTTTAGGAAATTAATTCACTTTGGCTGAAATCTTTTGGTGGATTAATTCAGATGTGATTTACTCCATTCTACCTTGAAATTCCCAAAATGCATCACTTCATTTTAATTTTCCCAAACAAATACAAAATACGTGTAGATTTGCTTTAATTTCAAACCATGCACATTTTTAACATCATACAAGACTACAATATAAAGTTGGCTGATGTAAGACTTGGAACAACCATGACATATGGGCATGTATGTGGTATAAATAACACCAAAATGTAGAAAATGATGATACATTCAAGTAGAAAGTTTTGAGACTTAACCCTTGTGCGGTCCTCCATACAAGGCGCACAGGCTTGTGTCCTGCGATCGGGTCTTAAAGACCCAGATTCAGTTCCAAAGACTCATCACCCCACCCCCAAGGACATCTTACTGATATCAGTAGTAAGCAATGGCACCACACAGTAACGTATGCAAATATGGCAAGTGTCAAGTGTGAATGTGATGATGACCCCGAAGCTAATAAGGTCAGCAAAAGGCAAAAGCAAGCCCAAATCCTAAGCAAACATGCTCCAGACACAACTGGGGTATTTTGAATAGCCTTTTGACCTGCTAACCACCAAATGCTTTAATAATACAACATTACCCTGTTACACATTAGACTAGTCTAGACTAGTTGTCAGAAATTAAGGGATCATTAGGCCTAACATTACATGTGATTAGCCTAGCCTCCCTTGTGCCAGATTAATAATATAAATAATACCACTATTAGCATTTAAGGATTTTTTCCTCCATCTTTTATGCACTTTTCCATTGCTGGTTAGTGGGCTGTAGGGATACTTCTGTGTTTCACAGGATTGCCAATAAGCCCAAATTAATTGATCACAACGGGCCTATATGGGGATTTGGTGCTATCTTTGGCCAGTTGGTGAGTCCACAAATAGGCTAAGGAAATGATACAGTGAGTCCATGGTTTAAGAAAGTTTATAAAGTGATTAACTAAGAAGTGAATAAATAAATAAATGGGACGTGTGCTGTTAAATGTGTTTACTTTTTTAAATCTCCATATTCCTTCATATATATTTACTGACATATTTATTGCAGGGATGTAATTGAGGATTTTGCATCAAAGAAGGCAAGAAAGGTCCAGTTTTAGATGGCATCTTTACAGCTGCTGCTGCTGCACTTTTACTGCTAGTTTTTTTGTTTGTTGTGGTGAACCCTAAGGGAAAAGCCAAAAGGAAAAGCAAAGTCATTTGCACTCATTTTATTATTACTTAAATTATAGTTGTTAACATTGGTTTTGCTTTTTGAAAAGGTTTGTGCAATTTGCAATGTTATTATGTTTACATTTGTGTGCAATTTTAGAATATTTGTATTTACAAATTTCTCAATTTTATTTATTTTTATCACCATTTTTACTTTGCATTTTTTTAAAAATTGTAATTAAAAATAAGCATTGATATATACATTTGTGTTTGTTGTATAATCTGTCTTTGAAGGCTATGGTTCCGGGCGTGTGTGTGTGTGGGGGGGTGGGGGGGAACATGTCTCACCCAGGGTGCAAATCAGGCCAGGTCTGTCCATGTTTCAAAATGACTACTGTTGTACAACTGTTTCATCTGTACCTAGTTGAGATATGGAGATGGTTGAAATTCCTAAACCCAAGTAGAAGCTAGTGGATAGTGGCCATCTTCTAGCCTAGGATCTAGACTCTCCCCAGTGGCCGCAAACTGCATTTGCTACAGGGGAAAGTCTAGAAAGTCTAGGCGAATTTGTGGGCGGGATAACCGCTGTCTGTCAAGTTTTCTCTTTACACAACGCCACGCTATTGGATGGGTAACCAGTCAGAGCCAACCAATCAGAGCGATGAACATGGATTTCGTAGACAGCGTCACTGGAAGAACACACCAGAATGTAGTCTCAAAACGAGTGCAGCAGCTTAGCTAGGACTCCCGTACACTATTTGGCACCGGCCGCTTCGGATCTCCTCCGGGTCGCCTTTGCCGAGTTGTGCTGCTCGTATTCCCAGTTTTTCGGCCTCTTGCAACTGGTCATCCATTAGGGCTAAAAGGGGTGACACAACGATCACCAGCGGGTTGTGCAGACCCATGCGTCGTCCCACTAGCGGAGCCAGCTGATAAATCAAACTTTTGCCATACCCGGTGGGCAAAACTCCGACAACGTCCCTTTTTTCCAAAAACAGCTTAAGTGCCGTTTTCTGCTCCTCTCGCAAGGAAAACTGTAATTTTAAATCACCTAGCGTTGCTGCCAAAGCCAGCTCGAATGGTTGTTCCTGGTGATGAGCCATGTTGTCTAGCAGCTAGCAACTGGTGTTACGGCAATGTGTGCTAGCTGCTACGTCTCTGCGACTACAACATTACGTGTCGTATTTGTGTCGTTATGAGGCAGGGCGGGCTCCAATCCCGCCCCTCGCGATTTGATTGGTCCGACCCATTTTGGATTTTCAGATCCTAGGCTGTCTAGTCTGTCTCCCCATAGCAAATACCATTTGCGGCCACTGGGGACAGACTAGATCCTAGGCTAGCCATCTTCTATTTCTATTAGTTAAGTAGCTATTCATTAAACCTGATCCACAATGGTGGCCATCGTCCCCTGGGTTGTTTTGCATTACTCTGACCATGTGCATGTGAAATTTATTTAATTCTTTTAAGGGAAAGTACACAATCAACCTCTGTTTTGGAGCTGTCAACTAATAATAAAAAAAGTGTGATTGAAGGTCTAGTGCAGGGGTCTCAAACTCACTTTCTTTCTGGGGCCACATTCACTCTGTTTTGATCTCCAGTGGGCCGGAACAGTAAAATAATAGATTAATGACCTATAAATACTGACAACTAAAATTATTAGTCTTTGTTTTAGTGTAAAAAAAAAAAAACCCAATTAAATTATGAAAATACTTAAGTTTATAGACTATCCAAACAAAAAATATGTAAATAGCCCAAAAAAAAACAAGACATTTCTTAAGAAAAAGAAGTGCCGTTTTAACAATGTACCACCTCAACTTATCAATTCTACATGTGCATTATGGATCAGAACTGCAATGACACTAAAATAAGCAAAATACTTAGTAACAGAAGCAGAAAATGCTTGAAGTTGCGCTTGATTTTATTCAGATTATTCACATTTTAATATTAAAGGACAGTTTGTAAATGTCAATATTTTCACAATTAAATGATATTTATTATACTACAACAATAACAATATTGAAGTTGTCACTATTTATAGGCTTATTTATTTATTTATATCAAAACAAGAAAATTCTGAAGTCATTATTTTGTTCCAAATCCTTGACTGTGGAATTTTTGTATTTTGTACATTCATCCCAGGGGCCGCATTTGGCCCCCAGGCCACATGTTTGAGACCCCTGGTTGGTGTGTCCCAGAACAGAAGACTGACTTTTACCTCCACTATGAGTATCAGACCTTTCACAACTGTTCAGTGTCTGTATGTGTTGGGAAACATCTGGGCTTAACAGCAAAGACAAACAGTTGTATCTGTCCTACCCATACGACAAAAAAATAAAACAAACACTAGTATGTGTCCTACCCACACCACAAAAAGTCATATCAGTAAGTGATAAAATTAAACCCATTTTACGCCCATTAACTGGAAAACAGAATCTGTACCAAAGCTACTGCACCTGGACAAAGGCCTGTGTAGCTTTTGTCTACACCAGTATTTCCCAAACTGTGGGGCGGGTCCCTTAGGGGGTGTGTGAAGGCTGGCCAGGGAGGGTATTGGATCCCTCCTGGGTGTCTGAGTTTTTGTTTTTTTTGGGGGGTTTCCAGGTTAAAACATGTAGCAGGTGGAACTAAGGTTTAGCATTGGAACACTTGTACTCATTTTAGGTATTTGCAACAACTTCATTGTCACACCTGTAAAATAATTGTCCATTTCCTATTTTCATTTTAAAAAATATTGTCTCAGAGAGCACTCATGTTGAGTTTATTTGCATTGTTCAAGCAAAATCTGAGTTACTTTTAATATGCA
>CM035789.1:37962800-38017800 GCA_020466265.1 Siphamia tubifer
TTTCTGAAGCAGTGCTGTGGACATGTCCATCATTACTATTATGTCAAATATGTTGTTGTTTAACCTTATTATTATGGTTATATTTGTCATCAAGAAGGTGAAACAAGAGAAACATATATGCAATAGAGATCTATTTACAATAATATTTGTACACATACACTTAGTTACAGTTTTTCTCAGGACAAGTATAATTCACAGACGTACATTCAGGATTTAAAGTTTTTAATTTAACATGTAATAGGTGTGATTGGCAGGACCATTGACACCTGTGGTCTCCCTTGCTCTCTGTTGTACTCTTGAAATTGACACTTGATGTTTAACCATGCATATAGTAGTATGCATAACTATGTTCATATTTATATTACCTCCGGGGTATATTTTATCCATATCTTTCTCTATATTCTTATTAATACTTTACACTTTACTTATTCTTATTATAGTCTTTCTTATCTTGTATATTATTATATTTGTAAGTTGTATAGTTGTATATATTATTTTGCTTTTTGCATCTTTGCACGGTCTTAAGGGAGTGTCGCATCCATTTCACGTGTGGATGGAGAAATAAAGAATTATGATTCTGACATATTTCATCTTCTATTGTTTTGCACCTTTCACTTGCATTGAAGATTAAACTGCATTGCTATCATCTATCGTCTTACTTCGCCATCTAGTGGCAAAACATGCAACCTACAGCCAGCTCATGTGTTAGATTAGCACAACAGAATAAGAATTAAAATACAATAAACAAACCCTTAAGAATAGACACACTAAAGTTGAACAAGTTAAATAAAGTAGATTGATGAAGGAAAAGTCAAAATATTTAGCAAAAATTAAACATTGAGTGAATGCACTTCGTTTGTGAAGGTAAGATCAGTGCTCAGCTATTCTGGACTTGTTGTGTTGAACAGTGATTGGCTGGAAGCACTACAAACTAATTGGCGGAGAAAATCAGTGGGAGGAGATCATTACCATATAGCACGCGTTCTAGCACGCGTTCCATGACGCATGCGAAAACGCGTGCCATTGCGCGCGCCATTACGCGTGCTAGAACGCGTTACGGAACGCGTGCTAGAACGCGTGCCATTGCGCATGCTAGACCGCGTTGCCGAACGCGTGGTGGCGTGTCAGAACGCGTGCTAGAACGCGTAATGTAACCCGTGATAGCATGCCAGAACGCGTTCTGGCACGTGTGATATGATAAACACAACGCGCGGCTATGTGAACACTTTGGCTTGCCATAGTGCCAGAGCTGACCGCGTTGATGCCTGTTTAGAATTCTTAACGTTACCCGCTACAAAAAAGCGGCGACGCGCCATAAAAACAAAAATCGATTTTCCAGCAACTTAGTATCTAATTAGATACCAAGGGTCAATATCGATTTAGTATCTAAAATCGATTTTTTTTTGACAACCCCAGTGTGCCTTATTGTGTGCTGCAAGAAGCACTCGCACATGTGCGACTGTTTTGTTTTCCTCGTTCGCATGATGAAAATATTTGCTCGCAAATGCGAGTGAAATGGGCGCACTGTAGAGCCCTGATGTGTGTGTGTGTGTGTGTGTGTGTGTATGCAAATTAACATGTTTATTCAACACCTTCAACAGTTTCAACAACAATTTTATTGAACTGTGTGAAAATTTTTTAATCAGGTTAATCTGTGTAAATGAATTTATCATGACTGCCCTAATAAAAAAATAAAATCCATTGCACATAAAGTCAACATCCTATGTGGTGTAAAAACTAGAGCTGTCAAATGATTAACATTTTTTTAATCAGATCAATCACAGATTAATTTGTGACAGACCTAATAAAAAAAAAAAAAACAAAAAGGAGAAGAGGTGGGTTTTACTTGGATGGGATTCCCCCACCCCCAGACACTACCCACGCACTCATCTGCTCTTTTCATCAGGTCATAAAGGTTCATTGTGTAAAGCAGAACAAACAGCGTGTGTTTCAACATGTGGGACTTTTACGCTCTTTGACCCTTCACTCACTGTCTTCTGACAGTTTAAAAATGAAGATAAACCTGTGCATTTCACTCCCTGTTTCAGAACAAAAGCCTGTGCATTTCACTCCCTGTTTCAGAACAAAAGCCTGTGCATTTCACTCCCTGTTTCAGAACAAAAGCCCTGTGCATTTCACTCCCTGTTTCAGAACAAAAGCCTGTGCATTTCTCTTCCTGTTCCAGAAAAAAACTCACAAACAAAGCCAGTGTTTACGACATACGTTGGCAGATGAATCTGAACACAGGTTTGTAAAATGTCTACGGTGGTTGCAACAGGAGTTATGTCACAAAAAACCCCAAAAAAACAGACTGAAGCAATATCAGCAACTGTTGAAAGCAAACTTCAACCACAGTTGCTGTAGAAAACACTGAAGGTGGTATGTATGTGCGTATGTGTATATACGGGGGGCAATTTTTTCTTTAATTTCCTATGCATCGTTGTGCTGCGACCAGCTCTGGCTCAACCAGTAAGGGGTCAGGGGGGTGAAGGTGTCTCGTGGCTCCGACTTTACAGCGCCCTCCACCCGAACTTCGCCGCTTCCCTCAGCAACAATGCACTCACGGGGCACTCACAAACTTGCTAGGATTTCCCACCTGGATCCCCGGCTGCTTTTCAATATCAAGCCTTTTTGTTGTTGAACAACGCAGATTCTTGCACTTCCTCACATACTCGACTGAATCCATATTGGGTTCGAGCAGAAGAAGGAAATGTAGGGAAGTGGAAGCACATGTAGAGCGGATGTAGAATGGCCTCTTTTCTGGTCTTCTCTGCGGCACTGTCTGAGTGGGTCACATTTTTGGGGAGATGCGCACAAGGGGAAAAGAGAGCGAGAGCGAGAGAGAGCGAGAGAGAGAGCGAGAGAGCGAGAGAGCGAGAGAGCGAGAGAGAGAGAGAGAGAGAGAGAGAGAGAGAGAGAGAGAAGAGAGGAGAGAGAGAGAGAGAGAGAGAGAGAGAGGAGAGAGAGAGAGCGAGAGAGAGAGCGAGAGAGAGAGCGAGCGAGAGAGAGCGAGAGAGCGAGAGAGCAAGAGAGAGAGCGAGAGATGCTTCACACCTTTTCCATTATGCATTATATATCTCATGTTTTGTGTTCAAGTGTTTTGTTATTTATTTTCTTCTGTTTTGATATTCAGATTTCCAATAAATACATCAATCAATCAACCAGTCAATCAATCATATTTTAGTGCATTGTACTGTATTTTTAAATAAATTTTAAGACAATTTAGTGCATTTCACTCTATTATTAATGGTTTTTTTTTTCATTCCATCATTATTTAATTAATATTACTGTGTTCTCCATTGTTATTGAATGCATTGTGCATTGGTTCTATTTAAAAAAAAAAAAAAAAGCATCCAGATTGTTTTGTTCAAGCTGTTTTTTGGAGGGTATAAAAATTATTTGAGGTCGAACAACAGAGTTTACCGGTACTTCCAATGTGGCATCTCTGACTGGCTCAGAAAATGAATGTATGAATGAAGACTCTCCCCTCCCCTCGCGCTCTGTGTGTTTACATCCAGCTGGGTTTTGTGCCGGGTTTTTTGCTTGTTTTGAAAATGTGCAGGGAAAAAAAACAATGCTTTATTTACACAGAGAGCACATGAACCAGTTTGCTCTGCTATTTTTTCAAGTTTCTGCAGCAAATGTGGTGCCATCTTCTCATATAGATACTAATGCTACTTCGGATTCAGTGCAATAGGGGACGGGTTTAAACCCACATGGGTGAAGCCAATATCCAAATGACATATTGAGGACAGACTTTTTCTGAATCCCTCATTTCTCTGTGTTGTTTTCTACAGTATGAATGGGAAAGACAGCCAATGGAAGTGACACACCTCTTTCAAACCCAGCATGTGTTGGTAACTTGGGGTAAATGGTCTGCACTTATATAGCGCTTTTCCACCTTCATGGTGCTCAAAGCACTTTGCATTAGTCTCACATTCACCCATTCACACACACACACACACACACTCTCATTCACCAGTAGGTTTTTCTAAGGTTCTGTCAAGTCTTACTGGGAGCCCGAAGTCAGGGTTCACTGTCTTGCCCAAGGACACTTCGACATGTGACAGGCAGAGCAGGGACCACTCTACCAACTGAGCCACAGCCGCCCTTTTGAGTGGCTCAGTTAGTGATGATGGGGTGACCCATCAGATTTCAAAAGGTGTAGAAAAGTGGTTTTCACTGGAATGACACATTTAATGCATTTTAATGTATTTTTAATGTATGTCGTCTCGTCATCTGAACCCGCTTTATCCACACTAGGGTTGCATGGGTCTGTGAGGGCCAAATCCAGCTACAATGGGTGAAGTAATGGATGAAATGCCAGGTAGGTGTTAATGTATTTTAGTGTATTTTTGAGCATTTTACTCTAGTTTTAATGCATTTTAGTGTATTTGAGCATTTTACTCTAGTTTTAATGTATTTTAGTGTATTTTTGTGTGTTTTACTCTCCCCCCCCCCCCCCCCCCCCCCCACACACACACACACACACACACACACACACACACTCACCTGTAGTCAGAGGAACCTGCTGATGACGTGCTCAGGCTGCGGGTCTTCCTGGTGCGACGAGCCAGGCTGTGGGTGGACACATCTCCTCCATCACATGTGGAGCAGCAGTACTGCACCCCCTCTGCTACGTCCATGTCACTGAGCCAGGACCGGACTGATGGGGGTCTGAGGAGGAGCCGATGATGGAGGTCTGAAAAAGGACCAACCAAAAGTTGATCAAACTATTTCACACATGCAAACACCTATGACAAAACAAACACATTAAAAAACAGCTTCTGGGGCTTAGCTTTCAATGGAGTAAGACGCATCTTTGAGAGCTCCTGCCGTCTTAGGCAAAATTGCATTTAATTTGCGCAGTTTATCTCTATCAGTTGCCTAATATACTTATTTTCAGTCATTGTTAGTGTAATCATTACGATATTGAACTGTCATGGCTGATAAAGTTGGTAATAATAATAATAATGGATTAGATTTCTATAGCGCTTTTCAAGGCACCCAAAGCGCTTTACATTATTGATCCATTATTCATTCACTCTCACATGCTCTCTCTGGTGGTGGTAAACTACATATGTAGTCACAGTTGCCCTGGGGCAGACTGACAGAAGCGTGGCTGCCATTTCGCGCCTACGGCCCCTCTGACCACCACCAAACATTCATATGCATTCATACACCAGTGTGAGTGACACTGGAGGCAAGGAGGGTAAAGTGTCTTGCCCAAGGACACAACGGACTGACTAGGACAGAGCGGGAATCGAACCGCCAACCCTTCGGTCAATGGACGACCCACTCTCCCAACTGAGCCATGGCCGTTCCATAAACGCGGAAATCTGTTCAGACTCAGCTGAGGCCTACACTGCAAGCAGTGACGGCGTCTTCGGATATTTCTTCCGCCGCGGCTATGTGCCCCCAATCGCCAGCCGATCCAGACTTCACCGCCCTCAAGCTCGACATTCTGGCTTTGCTGAGGAAAGACATTGCCGATATCTTTAAAAGGGAGCTACAGGAAGCACTCGGCGAGGCTCTGTCTGGTATCAAGCTGGATTTACAGGCGATGAAAGCGCAGCTAGAGCAGAATAAGGCTACCACTAGGGTTGTCAAAAAAAATAGATTTTAGATACTAAATCGATATTGACCCTTGGTATCTAATTAGATACTAAGTTGCTGGAAAATCGATTTTTGTTTTTATGGCGCGTCGCCGCTTTTTTGTAGCGGGTAACGTTAAGAATTCTAAACAGGCATCAACGCGGTCAGCTCTGGCACAGCCGTAATGCCGGCTTGTAAGTTAAAGTCTCTTTTTTTCTCCAGCTGCCTCTGACAGCACACGGGATGACGCCAGTGCGACCACAGACCTATACACTATTTCTATAGGTCTGTGATTGCGACCATCCGATGCAACTTTGCTTTTAAAGGCTTCGATATAGTTGAACGTCTATGCGGGCGGCAGCCAGGCGGTAGCGCATTGTATCACGTTACCACCACGGAGGCCATTGTGAGCATGTCAGCCTATAATTTTTGACGTGCGCGCTGCTAGTCCTGCAAGGGGTCCGCGGTGGTCTCCACGGTGGTCACATGATGCAATACGCTGCCGCCCGCGCACATAATTGCTCGACCATAAAGAGGCTTGCAGTTAGCACTGCAGAAGGGCTTGAGCAAAAAGATAGGCCTACCTTAACTTGCCAAGAGATAGACATGCATTTATTCTGCATCCGCACTCACTACCTTTTTTTTTAGCAGTCCATGGAGGAAATTTTAAGAGGAATCCCTCACATCTCCAGTATCGAAATAGTATCGAGTATTATCCTTAGTATCGGTATCGAGTTGGAAATTTTAGTATCGTGACAACCCTAGCTACCACCGATGCTAACATGGCTGCACTAACATCTACTGTGAGCGAGATGGAGGGGGCTCTCTCCAGGTGCACTGATGACATCGCCGACATGAAAGCTACCATAGAGAGCCTCTCCAGTACTGTGGTTAAGCTTGAAAATAGATGTGAGGACTTGGAGTCCAGATCACGGCGCAATAACATCAGGATTGTGGGAGTTCCTGAGTCCAAAGTCCCCTGCACTACAACAGGTGTCGTCGCGCTACTGAAGGAGGCTTTCAAGCTGGACAAGGAGCCGCTTCTGGACCGAGCCCACTATACCCAAATCTGGTGAGCGCCCCAGAGCCATCATCTGCAGATTCCACTACTACAGTGACTGTGTGGATATTTTAAGCCGGGCCAGAGAGATACAACAGATCAAGATTGGTGACGTGACCATCTCCGTGCTCCCGGACCACACCGCTAAGGTGGCTCGCGCCAGAGCAGAGTTCAACGAGACCAGGAGGCTGCTCCGGGGCATGGAGGGCGTCAGGTACGGTCTTCTGTACCCCGCACGCCTCCGCATCACATACAACGGGGTCGTCAAGGACTTCACCTCAGCAGAGAACGCCAACGCCTACGCCAAAACGCTGTTAAATGGTTGAGTAGTGGGCTTTATGTAACCTGACAGAATTTATTTAATATGATGCTTATTTGTTGTTAAATAGGTGCATACATATATTATTTTTCTACAGAGCGTGTTTATATTTTCTAATAAACAGTTCATATTATATGCACAATCCTTTTTTTGTTTTTTATGTGTATGTATATATATATATATATATAGTATTCTAATTTTCTACCCTATTTACCATAATCCTCAATAGCACCAATCTGTTTTAAAGTTCCTGTTTACATTCATATTTACATTTGCACTTTTTGTTATTTTGTATGAATGTTTACCATTTTGCATAGGTTTAGTTTGTTTATTGCGCATAGTGTAGTTCAACTAATTAGATGGTAGGAGGTTTCCGATTGTGTTTGTTTTGCTCTACCTCCTGAGTTGCTTCCACCTTAACGTGGGCGACTTGATCTTTTTGGGATACATTGCAGTCCCCTTTGGGTTATTTTTCTTGTTTGATGGGGACTTTGGGTGTTCATTTTGGGGGGTTACTGGGAAGGGAATCTCACCTGTATTCTGCAGCATTTTTTGGGTTTTTCTTTATTTCAATGGTTAACACTAATATAATTTCCAATCCCTCTGGTTCAGGCACATCTGTCAGATTTGTCAGCTGGAATATTAGAGGCATGGGGAATCCAGTTAAGAGATCCAAGGTTTTTACACATCTGAAGCGTTTAAATTCTTCCATAGTATTTTTGTAGGAGACTCACCTTCGTATTAAAGACCACCAGAGGTTGCGCTGTACTTGGGTGGGCCAGATTTACCACTCTAATTTTAACTCAAAGTTGAGGGGAGTTGCTATTCTTATTAACAACAAAATGCAGTTTTCACATACAGATGTCATTGCTGATGAGAATGGCAGGTATCTGATTGTTGCTGGCACTCTAATGCAAAAGAAAGTTTTGTTAGTTAATGTTTATGCCCCAAACTTTGATGATGCCCTATTTGCAAACACTTTACTGCGCAATCTTCCATTCTTAAACACACACTTGGTAATTTTTGGAGGGGATTTTAATTTCGTTTTGATCCTTCCCTGGACCGTTGTAATCCACGCAATTTGAATCAGTCCGCCATGGCCAAAACTTTTTCTGATTTTGTCTGAAAACGGTTTGGTTGATCCATGGAGAAGTCGTAATCCTTCCATGAAAAAATATTCCTTCTTCTCCCAGGTACATCAAACATATTTTAGGATTGATTGTTTCTTTATAGACAACAATCTCAACTCCTGTGTACTCTCCAGTGACTACTCGGCCATTGTGATTTCTGACCACTCACCACTACATTTACATTTCAAAATACAGTCCCAGCCCTCCATCCTGGAGATTTAACTCTCTTCTTCTGTCAGATAGTGAATTCATTTCAAACGCAATAGACAAGTTTATCTCTTTTATCATGAATGATTCAACCTCTTCTTCTTTGTTTTGGGAGACACTTAAGGCCTTTTTAAGAGGTCGTATCATCTCATATACAGCTTATTCCAATAAAAAATTAAACTCTAAACTTCTGGAGCTCACAACTATGTTATCTGAAGTTGATGGGAAGTATGCTTTAAATCCCACTCCTAAATTGTTAAAACAACGTGTTGAGTTGCAGACAGAATTTGACCTTCTTTCAACCAGAGATGCAGAGCGCCTCCAATTGCGTAGTCGTGGTTGTCATTATGAACATGGTGACAAGGCAAGTCATTTACTTGCTCATCAACTACGACGCCAGACCACCTCTCGCTTGATTTCCAGTATTAAAAACAACAATGTGATTTCTACAGATCCCTTAGTAATCAATTCCACCTTTAAAGCCTTTTACTCCGTGTTGTACAAATCCAGCTTCCCGGCAGACCAAACTAAAATGCATGACTTTTTTCAAAATCTTTCAAATCCTGTCGTGGACCCTGACATAGCGGAACGTATGGATGCCCCACTCTCTCTGGAAGAAATCTCCAATGCAATTAGAGCAATGCAGTCCAATAAAGCTCCCGGCCCTGATGGGTTTCCTATTGAGTTTATAAAAAAATTTACTGGTAAATTGACACCTTTACTTTTAGCTATGTTTTCAGAATCCCTCGAGCGCGGCTCTTTACTGCCCACCCTGACACAAGCTACTATTGCTCTTCTCCTTAAGAAGGACAAAGATCCGAACTGCTGTGGTTCCTATAGACCACTCTCTCTGCTTAATGCAGATGTTAAAATTCTAGCTAAAGTGATTGCATCTCGCCTGGAGAATGTGCTTCCTAATATCATATCTGAAGAGCAAAATGGTTTCATTAAGGGCCGTCAATTATTTTTCAACACTCGTACACTCTTTAACATCATTTACTCTGGTCATTCAACAGTATCTCCTGAAATTGTTATTTCACTGGATGCTGAAAAAGCTTTTGATAGAGTAGAGTGGGAATATCCGTTTGCTGTACTTAAAAAGTTTGGTTTTGGTGATAAATTTATTTCTTGGATTCGGCTTCTCTATTCATCTCCTAAGGCCAGCATTCACACCAATGATGTTCACTCAGAATATTTTAATCTGGAGCATGGAACACGACAAGGCTGCCCCTTGTCACCATTGCTTTTTGCTCTCACCATAGAACCCCTGTCCATCACATTAAGATCTTCTCCAATATTTAGTGGAATCATCCGACATGGCAGTGAATATAAATGATCCTTACTAGCTGATGATTTATTATTATATGTTACCAACCCTGCTACTTCTGTTCCAGCTCTTCTTAATATCTTGGAGACCTTCAGTTCATTTTCAGGCTATAAATTGAATTTACAGAAAAGTGTGTGTTTCCCTGTTAACAACGTTGCTTCACACCTCCAGCAATCAGATTTGCCTTTTCAATTCAGCTCCTCTGGCTTCAAATATCTTGGTATACATGTTATTCCCTTTTTCACTGACTTGGCTTCTGCTAATTTCACTCCTCTGGTGTCTAAGACAGCATCTGATTTCCAGAGATGGGGCAACCTCCCCCTTTCATTGATAGGCCGGATTAATGCTGTTAAAATGGTTGTACTACCTAAATTTCTCTTCTTATTCCAGACACTCCCCCTTTTCTTACCAAAAAGCTTTTTTGTCTCATTAGATAAGTTAATCAGTTCCTTTATTTGGGGAAGGAAGTCACCTAGGGTTAGTAAATCTTTACTACAAAGATGTAAGTGCAATGGTGGTCTTGCTTTACCCAACTTCCAACATTACTACTGGTCCACCCACATCCACAAACTCTGCTACTGGATACACTGTCCAAACTTCTCCTGGTGTCAACTGGAATTATCATCATGCAGCGGTTCTTCATTACCTGCTTTGCTTTATTCCTCCCTGCCTGTTAAACCTTCATCATACACTGACAATCATCTGGTTATTAACACTCTTCGGGTTTGGTATCAGTTTAGACGTCATTATGAATTCTTCAATGCATGTCTTTCTGGTCCAGTATTTAAAAATCATTTATTTTCTCCTTCACTTTCCGACACAGTATTTTTACAATGGTCTGTGAAGGGCATCAAACAATTTAAAGATTTTTATAATAAGGGAGTTTTTGACAGTTTTGTTAATTTATCCTCGAAATATAATCTTCCCCAATCTCACTTATTTCGTTATTTTCAGTTGCGTGATTTTGTCTCTAAGTGCTTCTCTAACTTCCCCTCCATGCCTCTAATACAAGACTGGGAAAATCTGCTCCTACGTAATCCCCTTCAAAAAGGTTTTATTTCGTTTGTATACAATATTATTTTGTCTTTAAATAATTATGATTCCAAAATTAAGGATGCTTGGGAAAAAGAACTCTCAATCCAGCTAAGTGATGATCAGTGGCAGCGTGCTGTTGATGGGATTCGATCCAGCACTTCCTGTGCTTGCCTGGGTCTCATCCAGTTTAAAGTATTACACAGAGTTAATTTTTCCAAATCTAGACTGGCTTCTATCTACCCGGATGTGAAGGATGAGTGGGACAAATGTCATGCGTCTCCTTGTAATCTCAGTCACATGTATTTTTTCTGCCCTGTTTTACATGATTTTTGGTCAAATTTTTTTTTTAACTATTTCCACTGTACTGGGTGTGAATGTGCAGCCTTCCCCCTCTGACGGCCATATTTGGGATCCCGTCTATCCCTTTAAACATGGATAAAAAGAACATCTTGGCATTCACTTCCCTTCTGGCCAGACGTTGTATTCTATTTCATTGGAAGTCTGCAAATGCTCCGTCCATCTCTCGCTTGATCAAGGACATTATGTGTTTTATTAAGTTGGAAAAAAGCTCTCGGACTGATTGTGCGCTTGCTTCCCAATTGGTGTGCATTTACTTAATTTTAGTGTTTTTCCTGTTTTGTATCAGTTCTGTGCCTTATGCTGTTATTCTTTATTTTTATGCTGCGTTGAGGTGAGATGAGGGGGGGGGGGGGGTTGTTCCTTTTTTTTTTTTCCTTTCTCTTCTTTCTTTCTTTCTTCTATTATAAGGTACATTTATTTTCAGGCACCTTCTATGGACATTCTCCCCTTTATTCTATCGTTATTTTGAAAATATTGTACTCCTTTTGGACTAGTGTTGTGTAAGGAGTGACAGTGTGTATTTAAAGTTGTGCTGTTGCATAAATGCTCACTTTAATCCTTACTTAGACACAAGTGTGTATGTGTGTGTCTCTGTGTGTTTAAAGCCTTTCAGCTCCAAGATTCTGAGAACAACTGATTTCACTGAAGCTCCAGTTAGCTCTGGTGTGGTGCTAAAGTACATATGCCCGCTCACAACATTTTCCCCTGGCCTTGGGAGGATACAGTAATTTAATCAGTGATATAGTTCATGGATTAGAATCAAAGAATCCTATGTGAATGTATATGCAGGTGTGTGTGTGTGTGTCTCAAAATTATGGCTTTCTATCTCGTAATTTTCAAGTTTCATCTCATAATTGGGACTTTTTATCTCATAATTTCAAGTTTTTATAACATAAGATATTCTTTTATTAGTCCCACCAGTGGAAATTCTAGGTTGCAGCAGCAATATTCTAGTACACAAGAGTAGGAAAAAAGAGTAAGAACAGTATGTAAATACAAATAAATTCTATAAGTAAATAAATACTTCTATATACAATGAACAGTTATACAAGTGATGATGGGGGATGGGTTCTTGTGTGTGTGTGTGTGTGTGTGTGTATATATATATATATATATATATATATATATATATATACACTCAACAAAAATATAAACGCAACACTTTTGTTTTTGCTCCCATTTTTCATGAGATGGACTTAAAGATCTAAAATTCATTCCAGATACACAATATTACCATTTCTCTCAAACATTGTTCACAAATCTGTCTAAATGTGTGATAGTGAGCACTTCTGCTTTGCTGAGATAATCCATCCCACCTCACAGGTATGGCACATCAAGATGCTGATCTGACATCATGATTAGTGCACAGGTGTACCTTAGACTGTCCACAATAAAAGGCCACCCTGAAATGTGCTTTTTTTTTGCTTTATTGGGGGTCTGGGGACTCAGAACCAGTCAGTATCTGGTGTGACCACCATTTGCCTCATGCAGTGCAACACATCTTCGCATAGAGTTTATCGGATTGTCAATTGTGTCCTGTGGAATGTTGGTCCACTCGTCTTCAATGGCTGTGCGAAGTTGCTGGATATTAGTGGGAACTGGTACACGCTGTCGAATACGCCGGTCAAGCACATCCCAAACATGCTCAATGGGTGACATGTCCGGTGAGTATGCTGGCCATGCAAGAACTGGGACATTTTCAGCTTCCAAGAATTGTGTACAGATCCTTGCAACATGGGGCCGTGCGTTATCTTGCTGAAACATGAGGTGATGTTCATGGATGTATGGCACAACAATGGGCCTCAGGATCTCATCACGGTATCTCTGTGCATTCAAAATGCCATTGATAAAATGCACCTGTGTTCTTTGTCCATAACAGATGCCTGCCCATACCATAACCCCACCACCACCATGGGCCACTCGATCCACAACATTGACATCAGCAAAGCGCTCACCCACACAACGGCACACACGCTGTCTGCCATCTGCCCTGAACAATGTAAACCGAGATTCATCCGTGAAGAGAACACCTCTCCAACGTGCCAGACGCCATTGAATGTGAGCATTTGCCCACTCAAGTCTGTTACGGCGACAATCTGGAGTCAGGTTAAGACCCCGATGAGGACGACGAGCATGCAGTTGAGCTTCCCTGAGATGGTTTCTGACAGTTTGTGCAGAAATTGTTTGGTTATGCAAACCAATTGTTTCAGCAGCTGTCTGAGTGGCTGGTCTCAGACAATCTTGGAGGTGGACCTGCTGGATGTGGACGTCCTGGGCTGGTGTGGTCACACGTGGTCTGCGGTTGTGAGGCCGGTTGGATGTACTGCCATATTCCTTGAAACGCCTTTGGAGACGGCTTATGGTGGAGAAATGAACATTCAATGCACGAGCAACAGATCTGGTTGACATTCCTGCTGTCAGCATGCCAATTGCACGCTCCCTCAATGATTGTGACATCTGTGGCATTTTGCTGCGAGACAAAACTGCACATTTCAGAGTGGCCTTTTATTGTGGGCAGTATAAGGCACACCTGTGCACTAATCATGATGTCAGATCAGCATCTTGATGTGGCACACCTGTGAGATGGGATGGATTATCTCAGCAAAGCACAAGTGCTCACTATCACACATTTAGACAGATTTGTGAACAATGTTTGAGAGACATGGTAATATTGTGTATCTGGAATGAATTTTAGATCTTGAAGTCCATCTCGTGAAAAACTGGAGCAAAAACAAAAGTGTTGCATTTATATTTTTGTTGAGTATATATATATATATATATATATATATATATATATATAAAGGAATAGGCAACAACACCAGGGGAGCCAAACACCAGCTACTGGTTGACAGGGCAATTGCCCAAGATTTCAAGACGAGGAACACCAACCTGTGCACTGCCTGGATTGATTACAAGAAAGCCTATGACTCAATGCCACATACATGGATACTGGAATGCTTAAAACTGTATAACATCAACAGGACACTAAGAGAGTTCATCCAGAACTCAATGAGGCTGTGGAAGACAACTCTGGAGGCCAACTCAAAGCCAATTGCACAGGTGAACATCAGATGCGGCATTTACCAAGGAGATGCTCTATCCCCCCTGCTGTTCTGCATAGGCCTAAACCCCCTCAGCCAGATCATCTCAAAGAGTGGCTTCGGATACCAGTTCCGAAGTGGAACATCCATCAACCACCTCCTCTACATGGATGACATCAAGCTGTATGCCAAGAATGAGCGTGACATTGATTCCCTAATTCACCTCACCCGGATCTACAGCAAAGACATTGGGATGTCATTCGGACTAGATAAATGTGGGCGGATGATATCTAGAAGAGGAAAGGTGATCACAACTGAAGGGGTTGACCTACCTGAAGGGAATATCACAGATGTGCAGGAAAGTTACAAATACCTAGGGATCCCACAGACAAATGGTAATCATGAGGAGGCAGCTCGGAAGTCAGCCACAGCCAAATACCTACAGAGGATAAGACAGGTCCTGAAAAGTCAGCTGAACGGCAAAAATAAGATCCAGGCCATTAACACCTATGCCCTGCCAGTAATCAGATACCCAGCTGGGATAATATCCTGGCCACTGGAAGATATACAAGCCACTGATATCAAGACAAGGAAACTCCTTACTATGCATGGAGGGTTCCACCCCAAGTCCAGTGTCCTGAGGCTGTACACTAAGCGAAAGGAAGGGGGCCGAGGACTAGTAAGTGTCAGAACTACTGTCCAGGAGGAAACGGCGAACCTCCAGGAATACATCAAGAAAATGGCCCCCAATGACCAACTGCTAAGTGAATGCCTCAGGCAACAAAAGCCCAGTAAGGTCGAGGAACCAGAGGGCCTATCATGGAGGGACAAACCCTTGCATGGCGTGTACCATCGACAAATTGAGGAAGTGGCTGATATGGAAAAGACATACCAGTGGCTGGAAAAGGCTGGACTAAAGGACAGCACAGAGGCGCTACTCATGGCTGCACAAGAACAAGCCCTGAACACCAGAGCAATAGAGGCCGGGGTCTACCACATCAGACAGGACCCCAGGTGTAGGCTGTGTAGAGAAGCCCCTGAAACAGTCCAGGACATCACAGCAGGGTGTAAGATGCTGGCAGGCAAGGCATACATGGAGAGGCATAACCAGGTAGTGGGCATACTGTACAGGAACATCTGTAAAGAGTATGGACTGGAGGTCCCAGGCTCAAGATGGGAGAACCCCCCAAAGGTGACAGAGAACAAACAGGCCAAGATCCTGTGGGACTTCCAGATCTAGACTGACAAGATGATGATGCCTGACATAGTGGTGGTGGATAAACATGAGAAGACAGTGGTGGTGATAGATGTAGCAGTCCCCAGTGATAGCAACATCAGAAAGAAAGAACATGAGAAGCTTGAGAAATACCAAGGGCTGAAAGAGGAGTTAGAGAAAATGTGGAGTGTGAAGGCAACGGTGGTACCAGTAGTGATCGGAGCATTAGGGGCAGTGACCCCCAAGCTGGGAGAATGGCTCCAGCAGATACCAGGAACAACATCAGAGATCTCTGTACAAAAGAGCACATTGCTAGGAACAGCTAAAATCCTGCGCAGAACCCTCAGGCTCCCAGGCCTCTGGTAGAGGACCCGAGCCTGAAGGAGACACTGCCCACGTGGGGCGAGAGGAACATTTTTTTTTTTTTTATATATATATATATATATACACACATATACATGTAGCTAATGCGCATCACATGCAATGATCCATTTGTGTAAAGGTCAATGTTGTATTTAGTAGGACTGGAACGATATGCTATAATGATGATTCGATTCTATTGTGATTTTTTGGGTGCCGATTCGATTTAAATTGTGATTCTTCAATATTCCAAATTTTTCGCTTGCCTTTTTAACACCAGACCACATGAAAAAGCTGAATGATGATGCCAACAAATCATATCAGGAACCATATTTCCCCCAAAAATACACATCATATGCAAGTTAGTTCAGATTTATTAAGCAGCAATATATTTGAACCAGACTTTGGGAAGTAAACTGCTACATTTATCTGCACACAACACAAATAGGATCCTTTAAATGAACATACTTCATTATAAAGTGTACATAGCCAGCTCTGCTCTTCCCTTCTGTTAGAAAGCCCACACAGTGTAATTGTTGTTGATTTTTTAGCTAAATTTATTCCCGAACAACTCATTTTCTCTAAGTTTTCAGATAACCTGTGCTGTTGGATGCTTCAGAGATGTTACGACGGTCCTGAACGCACCAAACTCTGTGTTTCGAATTAGCCGCTGTGTTGTTGCTAAGCACCCTCTTTTTCCCCAACTCTAATTTATATACTCATGGTTTATTATTGTGTGTAAATGACACAAAGTGAGATTAATAACACAATACAGTTGAAATAGATATTAGCATAGTGTATTGTTTATCTGCGCATAAGATAATGCCGTTTAACACTGTTGTTGAAGCTAATATGAAAATAAGCTAGTTGTCATCTGTGTGCCTTCTGTGAGGTGATTTCTGTGTATTCCATGACACATACAGTTGTCTACGGCAGGGGTATCAAACTCCAGTCCTTGAGGGCCGGTGTCCTACATGTTTTGCATATTTCCATTTTTCACATGATTCAGTTAAGTCTGAACACAAATGGAACAAAATTAAAGAAAAAATTTAAAAAATGAAAGTATAGTAAAATAAACAAAAATATTCTCAACAAAATTAACAAATAAATATTTACAAAATTATAAATAACATGGAAAGATTTACAAAACATTTATTACAAAATAACTTCAATGGATGGGTTAGTTTAAATATTCAGAAAAATTCAACTGTTTTCATTTTTTCTAACTGTTTTAACAGTTTTGTTCATGGAACAGGTGTCAAAAGTAAAACTAATTCAGTAAAAGGCAAAATTAAAACTATTGGGACAAATTTCAAGAGTAGTTCTCCTTTTTTGTAATTTTTTTCTTAATTTTATTACCGTTATTTAGAATTTTGTAAATATTTATTCGTTTTTGTTAATTTTGTTGCTCGCTTTGTTTATTTTTCTACATTTTATTTTCTTATGTTTTCTTAAATTTTGTTCCATTTGTGTCCTACTTTCTTCATGTTACTAATTATTTTGTCAGTTTATGAATAATTTTTGTTCATTTTATTGATGACTTTGGCAATTTTTGTTCATTTTGTTGCTTATTTTCATTCTTTTTACTGTGGAACTGCTAAATGTGTCAAGAGTTAAAGGGTTAAACCAGACATGTCCAAAGTCCGGCCCGGGGGCCAAATGCGGCCCGTGGTCAATTTTCATCCAGCCCGCAGCCTCTGTCATAAAATCAATAACGCCTGGCCCGCGTGTAGAATTACTGCAGTGTGACGCAGTGATCTGCGGTCAGCACCAGCAGTTTACTCTCACCAACTTTTACCGACAGCTGAATAAGGACAGGTTTCCAGAGATTCGAGCATTTGGTAAGAAAATGCTTAGCTTGTTTGTGAGAAGACATCCTCGGTTATGAATTTAAATAAGAGCCATGTGAGGACACAGCTATCGGACTCTGACTTACAAGACATCTTGCGCATCAATACTACTGCCATTGAGCCAGACCTGGCCTTTGTCCTGCACTCCAGATCTCAGTTTCACCCATCACACTAATGCGGACAAGTCATCATTTTTCATTGACTTAAGTCTGAATCAGAGTGCTCCGCTAGTGCGCACATCACCACCGCGCGTCCTGACCCCGGGTCGCCCAGCGAGAAAGAGAGGTGAGAGAGAGGTGTGCCAATCAACATTTATATTTACAGTCATATTTTAAATGAGCCCTGCACTTGTTGATATGACAATTTCTCTGTTATTGTGTTTAAAAATTCTGTAAATATTAAACTGCCATGGTGAAATATTTTTTTATGTTTCAAATGTAATTTGCACCCAAGAGTACAATTACTTCTCTTCAACTGTTACAAAAAGTTAATTAAAGTGTTAAAAAAAGTGCAGTTAAGTGAATATTTAATTTAAATTTTCAATGTTAATTGAATTTTGATACGCATATTTGAAATGAACCAAAACATATGCTTAAGATAGCTGAAATTAAAATAAAAAAGCAAATGTGAAACACAGAATGGCTCACTGAAATGTATTTAAATTAATTGCTGTTATATGTAAAGAACGTCCGCCAAGGTTGGCCCCCCTACATTTTTAACACACCATATCTGGCCCTCTTTGCAAAAAGTTTGGACACCCCTGGGTTAAACTAAATCATGTGGAAGAGGGAAATGTCTAAAACATGCAGGACACTGGCCTTCGAGGACTGGAGTTTGACACCTGTGCCGTAGACCATAGGTGTCAAAGTCCAGTCCTCGAGGGCTAGTGTCCTGCATGTTTTAGATATTTCCCTCTTCCATGTGATTCAGTTTAACCCTTTAACTCCTGAGAACTAACAAAATAATTGGTAACATGAGCAAAGTAAGACACAAATGGCAGAAAATCAAAGAAAATGTAAAAAATTAAAAGAACCAAAATGTAGAAAAATAAACAAAATTAAGAAAAACTAATAAATATTTACAAAATGACAATTAATGTGGAAATTTTGGGAAAAAAATTACTAAAGAAAAAAAATAGTATTGACATTTGGTCACAGCAATTTTAAAAAATGGTGAAATAAAATAATAATAAAAAAACCACCTCTTGCTTTTTGGCACCTTTTCCATGCATTTTTCTGAATATTTAAACTAAATCATCCAGTCAGAATGCATCAGCACTGACACTTAAAGAGTTAATAATCAGCTCCTCATCAGACTGATAATGATGCAATGGCCTCCAGGTGTAATGGAAGAGGGAAACATCTAAAACATGCAGGACACCTGCCCTCGAGAAGTTTGACGCCCCTGGTCTACGGTCTTTACATGTCGTAATTTTCTTCCCCACCCAGCTTTTAATGAATCATTTAAATATGGGGGAAAAATGCTTTTTGAACAAAAAAATTTATTTAAAAATCATATAACAAAAAATCCCGATACATATGTGAATTGATTTTTTCTCCCATCTTTCTCTTTATTTAGTAAAAAGGTCAAAATCACATGATTGGCTCTAACTCAAGAACAGGTTGTCATAGAAACTTGAGATTGGCGCAAAATAGGGGCGAGATTAGGCATTCTCTGAAGCAGTTTTGTTGTGGATTCTGACAGCTGCAGGAAGGAACCACCTGCAATACCTCCCTTTTACACCCTTTTTAAAACCTATTTATTTTACACCCAATTTATCTGACAATTTCAACTTTTTATCTCACAATTTCAGCTTTGTATCTCATAATTAAGGCCTTTATCTCGTAATTTCAATTTTTTAATCATAGTTTCAACTTCTTATCTCATAACACTACTCTACAATACTTTAGAAAGTATCTGCTTCAGACATTAAATGTACAAAATCTTCCATACTTTAATTAGATTAATCAGAAAACTAATGATAAAAGTGCTGGTTCGCTCATGTTTTTAATATATATGATGTTGTTATTCAACATCATATATATTATGATGGTCACACACATGCACTAAATAGTATAGTATATGGCTGCCAGACTGGAATATGCACTGATCTGAAGCAATGTTGACTCCCCCTCTGTGGGGTTAAAAGATATAAAAAATAAATAAATGAATAAATACATGAATAAAATAAGTAAATGAATAGAAAAATAAAATAAATAAAATAAACAATAAGAGCAAAATGCAAAAAAATTAGAAAAAGGAAAGGAAAAAAAAGGGAAAAGAAGAAGGAAGAAGGGAGGAAAAAAGAAAACAATAAACAACAAAAAAACTATTTGATAACCTACTTTCCTATCTGCTCATTTGTTTTATATATATATATATATATATATATATATATATATATATATATATATATATATATGTCTATGTTTAGTACTTCAGTTATTGATTATTGGTATTGTTATCATTGTTATTATTTTATTTAGCATCTTTTTTGTACTATGCACTATATTACTACAAGATGTATTTAGGTTGTTGAGGAAGTGAAGAAGGGGTAGGATTAAATAAGCTTATGCTTCATCCTACTCCTTTTCGGACATGTCATTATTATTATTATTGCTGTATTGATTATTATTGCACTTTGCACATGTTCGAAATAAATCTTTCAAATCAAATCAAATCAAACATATATGCTGGTTTATGTATATGTATAAAATGGATTTGTAAATATCCCACTAGAAAGAACCTGTAAAGTAAATGGATCATAATGTGCAGACAGTGTTTTGAAGAAGAACTGGCAGATCTAAAACCAATATTCCTTTGGACAAAAACCTGTTCTCTTGTTCATTCTAAGAATTTCACATTTTGACTCCATACTTATCTTGGAAATTTGAGCCAACCATCATTTAAGACGTTAAGACTTGAGGTTTTTTTTTTATCACTAACACACATGTGGGAACATTCCATACGTTTTATTCTGGAAGCATTGGACTTGTAGACCAGTGTTATTGTGACTTTTTCAAACACTGAACTAAACACTCTGTTCACCGGTGTTTAATCCAGGGTTTACTCCACTGATTGTGTAGTCCAGTCTTTAGTCCAGGGTTTGGTCTAGGGTTTCGTCCAGTCTATATCGTCAGGTTTAGTCCCAGACTTATTTTCCAAACTGAGCTACACAAACACAGCTAATGTTTAGCTAATGCTTAGCTAGCTATAGATGCTAGTAAAGTGGGCGCTACCGCTAAGCATTGACAGAAAAAGGAGTCAAAGTGTGTGTGAGTACCTTAAAGAAGAGCGGGAGCAGTATAAAAGAGCCAGACAAGGAACGGGGGCTGTGTAGAAGAGCCGGTCTATCTGCCGGGGATTCACAGCCGTGTCATTGTGTTTTTACCGAAACAAGTCCGTGGCACCGTGTTAGTTAAGAGCAGAGCTGTCAACAGTCAGCTCACCGTTTCCGCATGCGCACTGACCAATCACATGCTCCCCTTCCCATTCACACCAATCAATTTGCGGCTGCGTCATATCGTACAACGTGACCAAACCGCGGCCATAAATAAATAAATAGTAACTAATTAATTAATTAATTAATTTTAAAAAGCAATTAATTAAATAAAAAAATTAATTAAACATTTATGCGTGTACAGGGTGTACACCGCCTTCGCCCATGGACCTTTGTCACAAAAAGCGAGGCCGAACTTCCTGTTAAACGTCAAGACAGTAGAAAGCCGGTAATATTGAAAGAGTTTTTCCAAGTTCCTGAAGAAATTTGCCACTTTTATCATTTGCAGATATTGGGAGAATCATCATCAATTAACTAACGAAAAAGAAACTTGATAAAGGCTACGATTTTTTCCAGTGAGGAAAAAAATAAATGTAAGTGCTACTGAACTGATAACTACGACCACAAATCATTACTATATCCACTTATACCTAGGACTAGGATCAGGGCCCGCCCAAGCCTTACTGGGGCCCTAAGCGATATTTCATTTGGGCCCCCCCATACCAGACTCTTCAGCATCTGAAGCTTTCATCGTATAGGCTACACACTATGTGTACAAAACATATCCACTACCATTACCATAATTTATAAAGTGCTTAAAATATGCCATTGTCATCCTGACTCTTTAAACCTTACTTATGAAGCAAACTCACATCATATGAATGTGTACATTTAATTATTTTCACTATTTGTAAAATCAGCAGACAACACACTGACTTTCAGAGTCGAACAGTTTAATTTTGCTTCTTTTTAAAATGCAAAAGAGATGTGCAAAATGTCTCACAACAAATGTAAACCAAGTGACAAAATAGAAAATACAAATAAGAAATAAGAAATAAAAATAAATAATAAGAATAACAAATATGATTACTAATATCAATAATAACACATTTGTGTGTGTTTGGCTAAAATGCTCTCAAGTGACCAAATTGTACTATTTTATTACTAATTTATTAATTATTTGTTGTACAAACCTGAAATTTTACACAGTAAATGTTCAGAGATGGTCGGACAGATTCATAATTTACAGTGTCACGGTGAAATGACATCTTGTGGGTCTGAGTTGACTTTAAAGTTTTATTTTCAATCTAGGCGGATTTTTCCCCCTTTTTCTGCTTTGTATTTGTTATTTGGTAACAAATATATAATTTGATTTGATATGAGTTGATTTACAAACTTTGAGGTGATATCTACACACAGGTGAAGTTTCATGACTGTGGTCTTTGTGGATGCAGAGCAATAGCTGTTTTAATTTGGGCATGTATTTAAGGTGGAATTTGCCTCTAAACCCCCACGGGGTGGAAGTGGATCTGAATGAATATAATGAATATAATGACATTTTAAAGTAAACTGAAGAAAAGAGAATAGCAGCCCTGGAAACTGACTTGGAACAGCATCTGGTGTTGTTGGTGACTGCTCCTCTGTCTGGTCATGTGCTGGTGCTGGTACCTACTGAACTGCCTGATGTGCTGCTGACTGTTCCTCTCTCACATGTGCTGGTGACGTTTGTTGCATTCTTTTATTTGAAATTACAACCAACCAAACTACTCACCTGCTGCATTATCATCAACTGAGGAGTTCATTTGAGGAGGAGATTTTGCTGCGAGAAACTTCATCAATGCCCCTGTAAAATATTACACAAGTATGTCAGTGACCAAACTAATTACTGAACTTTACTATAATTCACACAAAGAAGGAATTGCCAATTTTCTCTGAAAGTCACATTGTATTAGTAACAAGTAATTCATTAATAAAACAATAATTTTAAGGAGATAGTACTAATACTAGTACAATATAGTAACTAATATAGTACAATATTGATTTGAAATAGTGAAAACAAGACCCATAGTAATTTAATTAAGTTTAGGTCTGGTTAATACTCCTTCAAATGTCTTCCTGTCTAACCCTAGGTAGTTGGTGCACTTTCCATATATTGCTAAATAGCTATTTAGCTACCTCGGCAAAGGCTTGCCAATTGATGACAAAATACTGTCATTGAAAAGGAGAGCGTGAGGTTGTCTCCAGGATTAGATTTAGAGTGGCAAGGTGTGGCTGTGGTTCCGAAGAGAGAACACGGAATACAGATGTCCTTATTGAATGTTTATTCACTGCGGTCTGCAACAATACAGAGCAACACTCAGTACAACAAACACACACATACAATCACAAATTAACCAGGACCGATTATATGACTATAAACTATATGAATGACTCAGATATACTACATAGGTGATTGAACACACGAATCACCTCATGGACCGCAATTATCACCTTCAACATCACAGCTTGGTTCGGGTCTCTATCCACCATTCATCGCAATCCACTAAACAAAATAATAACAATGAGCAGTAAAATAATCGGACTGGAGCAAGAACCACTCATCAGCATCTACAACAGAAGGACAAAACTTAAAGGATCCCAGATAGCCTCAGACACCACTCACACACTACACAGCCAATACAGTCTGCTCCCCTCAGGTCACAGATACAGGTCACTCATGTTTAAGACCAACAGAGCCATGTCCAGTTTCGTGCCTACATCTGTTAGACTTATGAATGGCTGAGCCATCTTAATCATCCTATCACCATCTTTTTAAGAACATATCTGTTCTTTTGTTTTACATTTTTAATCTTTTTATCTGTTATTTATGGCAGGCGTTGTGTGTATTGTATGTATGTCATCACCATCTTTTTAAGAACATATCTGTTCTTTTATTCTACATTTTTAAAATCTTTTTATCTATTATTTATGGCAGGCGTTGTGTGTATTGTATGTATGTATACTGTCTGTGATTATTATGTGACTTATATGTGCAACATATGCTCTGGCACAAATGAAGTTCCTAACGGAAAAATAAAGTTCTTGAATTTGAATTTGAATTTGAAATTACCGATGACAGCTAGCATACTATCGTATTAGCCTTCAACAGTACAGCGGCGCTAACATCTACCCGAACTGCACTGCTAGTTATCTCACCTTGTGGCATCTACACACAGCAATAAACCAGGAACAGATCAACAACAAAGGAGAAAAGAAGCCGAGATGGCAAATTTAGCACGGTTACTGAGCAACAACACAGCGGATAATAATAGCACGGACTACGTACTTAACCGTTACGGCGTCAGTGGTGCGTTCAACAGCGTAGGACATTTGAAAACTTACAGAATAAACAATTAAACCGTGTGGGCTTTCTAACAGTCATGTTGAACATGCAAAAACCCCCACCTACCTTTGTCTTGGTGTTTTTATCCTCTTCCAGCTTCTTCTTTTTTCCAGACGGATAATTTCTTTTTTGAGACATGACAGTCAGAGAATCGACGATGCCCGATGGGGCGATCCGTCTGGCTCTAGTGGCCGTAATAACGTTCCACGACCACCAGGTGGCAGTGCAGCGCTGCCAATCGCTTTCAGTGCTTCAGCATGCGCTGTGTTGAGCTGTGTTGAACTCCTCTCGCTAAGCGATCGCATATCTTGCAAAGCGGTCGGGCCGGCCGTGAGTAGGATTATAGGTTTATGTGTGGATAGTATGGAGGACATGGACATGCACTATTTTTTTATTTGTTCTATGGTTCAATTCAACATCTCGTTAGCATAATGTTAACGATAGCAGAATGCTATCATAATCCGTTCACATTTTCCTCTGGCAGTGTGTGTTTATGTTGGTGTTTGTCATAATATCAAATGTAGTAGACAGGCAGGTTTTTGTGAGGGCTAGATGCTGTCCATCGCAAGGAAAAAAAGAGGAGCCGCACAAACTACAGGTTTGATCAGTGTGCATACATTTGCTGTGACTTACTCCTGTTCACTGGCTGCAGTTGCAGTTCTATGCCTATTTCAACTCTTTTCTTCCAGTGCTACTGTTGTTTACTGCTGACAGTGATGTACTGGCATCTAAAGGCTAAAGATCCTAACTACAGTTTAAGCCGAACATTACTTATATGTGTTCACCATAACATTCAAAACCATGGACATTTGTTTTATATCAACTCACACTGACGTTAACAGCTGCAGTTTTTGACACCATTCATATACTGGCTCATTTTTCCTGTAGGGATATAATCATTTCAAGAAAAATGCTAGGGACAGACTGGTTTCAACTGGCAAACAGTACCAGAATGTAGTGTTCTGATGTGATGTGTCTGCTGCAGAGGTAAGTGCTCTTTTTTTAATTATGAAACTTGGCCCTTCATAACGCTGAATAGAGAGCCTATTTCCGGTCGATTTCCAGGCAATGGGACCTAAGTGCCATAAAAAATGAACGCGAGTCAATGGAAGGATAAAAGTAATTTTCTGGTCCTGTTTGAAATGTGCTACGGTTTTCACATATGATGTCTGTGAATTTTAAAGATACATTTTCATATCGAGAAAGCAATCACTTTGGACAGGCATCAAAAGTTACGTTAGGTTTTATGTGAGAGTAAGCAATGGACTACAACGTTCGTCTCACAAATATTACGTCACCACCAAGCTTCACCATCAAACTATTTGAAAATGGCTGTGACTTTGGCGAGCGTCACCTCCTTCTTTCAGGACGAAGGCAAGAGCATCAAAGGTGGAGAAAACCACTTTAAATCGGGGCATGTGGAAAGTGGCCAACTATCTCTCCGGGGGAGAGATAGTTGGTCGAGTGAGAGCCAGCATGCGGGAAAAGCTCTCGTCAGCCGTGAAGCGGTAGAGGGAACATGTGGAAATGGTGTTGTGATTACACCGGGGCACAAAGCACACAGGCATTTTCAAATGAAAAATAGAAAAGGCGGTATACGGTTTTGAAAAGTTAGGGAAAGATTCTGCTGTGACATCAGCTATGTGACATCTGATATGTAGTCCAAACAGAGTCCAAATAATTACATATTTTTACATGCTAATAAATCACAAAACACGTATCAAAGAAACTCCAAACGTACATCATTAGTTATGATTTTAATTGAAGTACATCAAATGTGTGATTCAGGGCATAACATAAAGTGGGCAAGAAAATAATTATTTTCTCCTCATCCACTCTCATGTTAAATTTTTCTGAATTTAGGCCCAGTGGACCGACTGGAAAGGGCGGAGACTTAGGCTCCCTATAGCCGGGAGCCGTTTCCGTCTAGCTTCGCCGTTAACAGGGAAAGAGTGGAACGAAATATAAGACTGCTTCTGGACATTACAACAACATCCTGGTATGTTACAATAACTTTTGGTTGTTGCTGTCATGTTTGCTGTTTAAGTTTTGCCGGTACGGAAGTAGGGGTACGCTCCTCTGACATCTGTCCGGTGCGAAATGCGGAAGTTGTGAAAACGGTCCATTGTAGCTGGATTTGGCCCCCAGTGAACCCTGCGACCCTAGTGAGGATAAAGCGGTTTCAGAAAACAAGATGAGACGAGAAAAAAATCATCATGCAATGACAATCCGAAATGCAAATAAACATCAGTAAAAAATAAAAGTAAATTCAAATGAAATAAAATAAAATGGTAACAAAGCTAGTGGCTGAGGCCTTAAAATGTACATAAAGGAATAACAACCATACAAACACCATTCTAATGTGTTATAGCTCATTTTCTAATTATTCTGATTATTATTGCAAAAACGAAACCTTAACAGAAAATGCCAAGGCACTACATATATTATTTCAAAAACGAGTGAATGAATAATAAAATGTAAAAAAAATAAAATTAAAAAAAAAGGAAATAAAGGGGTACTCTACAGTGATCATGGAGGGAACAGAAAATGAGCTCATATCTAAATTCTCAGTAAATCACATTTAGTAAAACACCAGATTTTCACAAAAACTGTTTGTTTGTAACACATGTTATGGGTCATTATGGAGTTCCATAGCATTATCTTAAAAATACCCCAAAAACTAAAACAAAAAACTGTCTCAATATGATGCTGTTTTCAGTGAGGACAAAAAATAAATAAATAAATATATATATATATATATATATATATATATATATATATATATATATATATATATATATATATATATAATTTTTTTTAAAATAAAAATTCAGATAAGTGTTTTTCTACTCTAGTCAGAACATTTTTCTTTTTCTGTTTGAAGTAAACTTCTTCCAGTTTTTCCTGCAGATGGAGACAGACACTGAAATACTAATGTCTACATTTAACACACAAAAATAAAATAAAATGAAATGAAAACACACACTGTTACATTTTCCAGTTTCTCCTACAGAGTAAGACAAAGATTAAAATAAGATATTCCTTATTTTCCCTAGTGGGACAGTAACCACTAGGGGAAAATTCCAGGTTCATATAATAATAATATTACTACTATTATGATTATTATGTCAACATTTAACCCATAAACAACCACACAAAACAATAAAAACATCCACTGTTGCATTTCTGCAGTTGGTCCTGCAGAGGGAGACAAAGACTGAAATAATTATAACATTTAACTCACAAACACCCACACAAAAAACAAAATAAAAACACCTGCGGCTGACAAACGAAATACATAAAATTAAGAAAACACACCCTCTGTTACTTCTGTGGCTCTTGAATACATTGTACTTGTATATTGAACATTTCTAAAGTGATTTATCACTTTCCCACACTTATATTATCTGTGTATTTCACATTTGTCAGTGAATATCTGATATTTTCTTTTATTTGATTCATTTGCTCTGCCCATGTTCATAAAAAGCACTTTTACTACATTAAAAAATCTATCATTAACTGAATATTAACCCAGAATTTCCATCCACTGTCATTCATTACCTGTTTGTTTATCTGTTTCTCTGTGTTCAAGATAACTCGAAAACGTATGGACAGATTTTGATTAAATTATCAGGATATGTTGGAAATGTGAACAGGAAGAACCGATTTAATTTTGATCGGGGTGGGTGGGGAGGGTCTACCTTGGCGGAGGTCTGCGCTCTGAGTGCTTTTCGAGTTTAACATTTTGTTCATTTTGAATAAAACTTGTACTTTGTTTTATATGCCTTTCTGTTTTCTTTTTTGTGCCCATTTTATACATTTTCTTCAATTTTGTCTTATTGCTTGTTAATAATGGTACATATTTTATATGTACATATATATATATATATATATATATACGTACATACATATATATATATACACATATATACACATATGTGCGTGTATGATAAAAACATAACTGACTTCTATCGCAAACTTAAAAATGTCATTGACTTATTTCACAGTTAGGACAATTGTAATTTAGACTCATAACATTTTAATTTCGATATTTCATAGTTTAGCTTTTGTCACAATTTTTACTTTTATCCTAAAATTATGCATTTACATCCCAATTATAAATTTACATCAATTATTTTTACACAATTATTTTATCTCAATGACTTAAAAAAAATCTCATTTAAAAAAATCTTATAATACTTACCATGGGGATATTTTATTTTTCAGTGGTTTCTTGTGTACGTTAGTCTCAGAAAATTTTAATTCTCATAATTTTACATTTTCTCATGACTTTTAATCTAATAATTAATGCTTACCATTGTGATATTTCATTTTTCAGTGGTTTCCTGTGTAAAGTTGGGTTGAATGATGAGAACTTCTATATACCTGGACTGGACACCACAGCAGACAGGAAGGGGTGAATGAGGTGGCCTAACGACTCAGGACAGAGAACCCAAAAACGATTCAACAGTGGATAAGAAATTGTTTATTTGACTTGAACATAATTACAAGGAAACCAAACAGTCTGGAACATTCTAGCTTCAGTGGGAAAGCGCTCTAAGTGAATCACACTCAACACAGGAGGTCATCTCAAACTGCTTTTTATTACATCTTAAATAACAGTACATTTTAATATAGTTTCTATCTTGCATCCAGCTTTCGGTTGTACACTGACTGACTTTAAAATTAAATACAAAAGGTGAAAAGGGAAGAGTGGGGGTGCAGAGCTCTACAGTTATTCCATGGAGAAAGAGAGAAAAGGAAAGGGAATTGTAATTAATTTTTAATATTTTTTATTTCATTGTGTTTTTTTGCCAACTCCAGGCCTAACGCACAATTACAGCACATTTTTTTGTTTGTTTTTTTGTACAGAATGTCGCAGAGAGAAAAAACAATGGAAAATAATGTCAACTACTGCTAAAGAAAGAGCGTCTGTGTTTTACAAGAGGAGAAGGAACAACAGAAAGTTCTGCCATTCAGATGCTGCAAAGAGGTTTTTTTTAATACATTTTTTATTAAAGGACCGAAAAAAAACCTGTTATAAAATGTCTTTTCTTTTGTAAGTGGAATTTTTGCTACAGAAGGAATTTTTTTTCTTTCATTTTTTTTGTAATTTGTTCCTTTTTTGTATTTATTTGGAGATGGTATGTTGTCATGTTTCAGGGTGGATGAATGTACGTATATATATGCGTGTGTACATTTTTTGAAAACATTGACGGGTTAATTAGTGGAATCCCTCCAAAAATAAAATAAAATAAAAAAACAAAAAAAAATTAACAAAAAAAAATGGACCAAGTAACCGTTTGACATTGCAGGGTTTCACTTCTCAAGTGCATAGCTTTTGTGTTTGAATCATTTATGCACGGAGGAGCCAGAACCAAATGAAGGAAAACCAACCTAAACCAAAAAGAAACAAAAAAAAGGAAAAAAAATATATAAATACCATCGTATTTATGATATATTCAACAGGTTATTTTCTTAAAAGAAAAACATCAAAGGACTTAATTCCATATGCACCTTTTTAAGCATTTCTACAGCATGCGATTCTAAGAGATAACCCACCCATGGCAGACAACCAAAATCTTTTTTTTTTCATTTTTAACTTAAAAAGTTTCAATATCATTATTTTCAAACATTGATTTATACAACATGTCATTCACAGAGTAGTAACTGCATTTCCAAGCACGGAATGGGCACCTCTGTTTAAAAAGAGAGAGAAAAATAAAAATGTAAAATTAAAATGCGAACAGTCCGGGGTGGAAACCGGGCTGAAGGTGGAGGAACCGGTCCCACCGTAACCAGGGAAACCAAAGGAAAGAAAAAAGCTGAATAAAAAAAAACAAAAAACAGGGGGACGGGCTGGATCATGATCTTCATTTATTTATTCTACAGTCGCAGAAGAAAAAGATGGAAGAAGAAGGGTCAGAGGGATTGAAGGGGGGGAGGGGTTCTTTTGTTGTTTCGCGTCTTAAAAACGAGCATTCATCATCATAAACAGCGTGTGCTTGGTTAGTTTTTTCTTTTAGACGTTATTCTATTTATGCAAAGTTTAAGTTTGTGCAAAAATGAAGATCTGTGTGTGTGAGAAAAAGTAAAAAGTGTGCGGGAAAAAAAATTGTGTGTGGAAAAACAAGAACAAGGGGACGAAATGTACAGAGGGAGGGAAAAAAGGAAGGAAGGACTCCCTGTTGAATTCTCTCCTGTGGAAAAATAACAAAACTAAAGAAAAAAAAAAGCGTGGTCATATGATCTGGAGCTTTTTCGTTTTCCTTGACCGAACGTTTGTAAAAATTGTCTAAAACGTGTTAAAGTCTAAGAAATAAAACAAAGCTTTGATCCTTGTTTTTACTTTTTCTACGTGTGTGGAGCCAAAACGAGAAGAAATGGAGAAAAAAAAAGAATATCTATATTAGAAAGAAGAACGTGGACGAAACCGAAAGACTTCCATGGCTGTGGTTGTCAAGAGGGACGGGGCTTGTGTTTCAGAATACTGTGGGACCAGGAGATTGGGCAGAGCTTGTTTTTCAGACCCTGTGGGACCAGGACAAGGGGTGGGGCGTGTTTTGAGATTGGACAAGTGGCGGAGCTTGTTTCAGATGGGGATGAGGGGCAGGGCTTTTTTTGTGGGGGCGGGGTGTTTCGATTTTTGCTTCCTACATTAACCAGACCACATGACTGACCCTGCTCCCTTCTGATCTGATCAACACCATCATCCTCCTGTGTGTGTGTGTGTGTGTGTGTGTGTGTGTTTAGAGCTGAATGAGTGACAGATAATTGTGCTCTATTTAAATTAGAAGTAGAGAGAGAAGAGAGAATCTTTGCCCTTGATAGTTTTTTTTTTGGGGGGGGTGGGGATTTGGAGTCAGTATCCGAGGGAAGGGATCAAGGGGTCTGGAGTCAGTATCATGGTGTTTGGAAAAAAAGATTGGATATGCAATAAAATTGAACATTTGTGATGTTGGAATGGTTCTTCCACTCAACTTTGGAGTCCGGACACTGTCTGGAAGTGAGAGAGAGAGAGAAGCAAAGAGAGTTTAGCTATACAGGTCATTAAAGGTCAAAGGTCACCCAAGTAAACAGAGGAGCACAAGTTTATTTATACATGTCACCAAAGGTCAAAGGTCATAAAAATAACAGAGGAGCAGAAGTTTAGTTATACAGGTTACTAAAGGTCACATGAGGCCACATCTACTCCAACCACCGGCATCCACTCAGGTCAACAGTCAGGCTAATACAAGCTGAAGTGGGCCAAACCAGGACAATCAGAGAAATAAACAGGAGGAGTAATACGATACCCAATTCAATACAGATATCAGGAATCTGTCCGATACAGACTAGTAAAAATTTTTGTTTCACTTAGAATTGTGATAATTATTTTCAGTTCTTCCATTTCTTTCTTTTTCTTCTTTTTTTTAATCAAAGGTTTATTTCAGTGCTGTGTAGGAAAATGGTTCTTTCATATTCTACAGTCTGGTAGATTCTGCAGTATTTCCTGTGGTACTGATCTGATAAGAGTGGAAGTGGGTGGGTGGGTGGTCGGGCGTTTTTGTACAACTTCTAATACTATGGGGTAACAGGACAGTGCAAAGCACTCAATACTATCACTATGACGACCAGGTACTGTAAAAATCCATGTATCATTCGTTCATTTGTTTTTCAGAATAAAACCAAAAATAAGACAATGAAACAACAAGTTGTTTCTTATTTATTCGTTTCCAAAACCAAAATGAAAAAATGGATGATGCGGTTTTTAAATTTTCCTTTTTGTGTTTAAACGAATAATGGAAAGAATGGATAACGGCCGTTTCCCGTTTTATCCAATTTTGACCTGAAGCAAGATGAATAACCCAGAAATCATTGTGACAAACATGGAAACCTATGTCCTATTTGGAGAAACTAAGAGGATCACCCTAAGACCTGAAGATATGCCCACAGAGAAAATTGGTGTCATATCATACCATAATGATCTTCAAGTCCGGTGTTTCTTTCGGTTGTTAAGATTCATTTCCAGTTTACTCAATTTGCTTCAGGTCAAAATTGGATAAAATGGAAGACAGCTGTTATCCAATTTTTGTATTCATTTAAATACAAAAAGGAAAACTGAAAAAATGCACCACTATCTGTTTTTTCATGAAGAAACAAGTTGTTTTTTATTCTTGGTTTCATTTTGAAAAATGAATGAATGAATGATACACAGATTTGTAAAGTCAGTACTATCTGTCATGGAAAGGTTCCACAGGAACACAGAGACCAGTCAAAATGGAAATGCAGCATTTGTTTGTAATGCAGAAAGTGGAATAAAAGACTTAAGAACCGTCCGCCTTTAGGAATTGGATCACGTACATGTGCAAATTGAGTTTGCAATCTTAATTTCTCGTGCAACACTAGTCCTATATCAGCCCCCCCCCAAAAGAAATTTCATGGGACTGCATGTAAAATCTGTGATATAAGGGCTTCGATAAATAATCCATTTACCACTTCTCCACTTATAATAATAATATATTTGTAAAACAGGTTGTTCATGTCATGACTTCTACTGTATCGTCTCATCCTCCGAACCGCTTTATCCTCACTAGGGTCGAAGGGGTCTGTTTGGGCCTAAGCCAGCTACAATGGGTGATGGCGGGGTACACACGCTGTATGAGTGACTTCTAGGGTCATATAGCGATAAATAAATCACAGCATTTATGATTTAATGGAAAAACTGACATTAGACTTGTGTTTTTTCCACATTTAGTAAATACTGAAAGTTTTGTGCAGATATCCAATGAAAAAGTGACTACTATTGTACAGTTTACTATTGTACCACTGCAGGAATGCACAAGTGGGAACACACGGCAGGCTGCACTGTCTTGACAGTGAACGCATCGTCCCGACAGTGCTCAATGCACCTGATGGTGGTGAAACGCACCATCTCGATCAACCAGCAGATTTTACTCTTATGTTTTCTACCCCCTTTTTTTCCTTCTGCCCCCCCCCCCCCCCCCCTCCCCCCCAATCTCTTTTTCCTTCTTCCTCTTTTTCCTTCACCTATCAGGGAAAAAAGAGAACATATTGGCCAATGCAACAAGCAGACACCGATACACCCCCCCCCCCAAAAAAAACAAACAAACAATGTAAGTATCGGCTCAACACAGTTGCGGGTTGGTATCTATGTCTATCATTTGTGTCCTTGATCCATTGATCGGAGGAGGAAGAATGCATTTTTTTTTTTTTTTTTACAGCATTTTTCTATTTTAATTTTAAGGCTGAAATGGGACTGAGATGAGCAGAACGCAGCCTGACGTTTTACCTTCAGACTCTAGTTCCAGATCTTCAGGAAACTGTCCCAGGACCCTGTCGCCACTGCCATGCCATCATCGGTCACACCCAAGCAGCTCACCCGGTTATCATGGCCGGCCAGGACGCCTGCAGACACACACACACACAAACTCATCACATACGAGGACTAACAAATATCTGCAAACTTAAACTATTTGCTGGAGGTTCCTAAAAGTATGTTCTACACATAGATGCAGGGGCATTTAGCTGAGCCTCAGATGACCACAGGAGGATAATTGGACAGATTTATGTGGTAAATCTTTGGTTTGAACTGGGCGTTAAACTACATCTGAAATGTTGAGGCTGAAAAAGCCAATACTCCACATATTCTGATCCTTATCCCACTACACAGTCAATATCTGTAAAGTATTAATGTTCGAGGGGGGGGCAGCAGCTGCAGCCATGCACACTGGGTGGATTGGATGTTGCTTAACTGAGTATGCTTTCAATTATCGAACAGCAGGTGAATTTACTTCTTTTAGAGTTGCACAATATTTTGTTTGAGCATTAACATTGTAATGTGCGTGTGCGCAATAGTCACATCACAGGTCCAACAATTCTTTTTCTTTTCTTTTTTTATTTGTATATTTTTTTATTTATTATTTGTCTTTTTTATTTATTTACTTTTTTATTTTATTTAAAATTATTAATGTCAAAAAGGATGACACTGAAATGTATGTTCCGTGTCGACCAGTAGTCTGTATCACTGTCAGCCCCACACAGTTGTTAGGTACTCCTGTACCCCTGAGGATTTTTTAATGTCGCAATATATGTTGCAGGGTTTAAAAAAATTGTCAGTTTTTTCTAATATCATGCAGTCCTAATTTATTTATTTATTTGTTAGCCCTTATTTAAACTTAGAGATGTATTGGGGAAGTAACTTCATTTACAGTAAGAAGCAAAGAAAAAGCAAATCATTTGAGTTGAATCCACTCACTTTCCAAAGAGTGTAAATGCTGAAGGGACCACATTCCCTGACCCCTACATGACCCCTTACACTACCCCTGCACCATCACTCACTGGATGCACAACAAGATAGTCCAACCACTGTGGGGGCTAGTGTATCATACAACTTCTGCCTGCACAACAGTGAGTGAGCTAGCAGTTAGCATTAGCGTTTAAAGATAACAAATCTCTCCGGGAACTTCAGGTTATTTCAGTTCAGTTTATCCTGGTCCATCATGTTATTCAAGTTTAAACTGAGGATTCATTACAGATCAACTTTACCTGACATGAAGAAAGGAATTGAACATAAATAAACTAATTTAACAAAAATGAAGGACACGATCAACAACCTGAACAAAACTGAACCGTAATCAATTAAACCAATTAAATATATGACCATTTACTTAACAAAACGGTAAACATAATTAGTAAAATATATCAAAGAACAAAAATTAACAGAATAATAAACAATTGGAACAACAATGTACACAATCAACAAAATGAACCAAAACTAAAATGCACACTAGAGATCTTAACCGATGACTGACAAATGGTTGACCGCATTGACGTTGTCCAGTCATTACTTTCTGTCACCGGTTAAAAAAATTTATAAAAAAAATAACAGCCTGCATCAGTCATTCCACTGCATAAACTTTTCTTTCATTGTGGTGCAGACTATAAAGAGGAAGTTTCGTGATCTCTCCATAGAATATCTTTATGAATGTGAGCATTACCAATACAAGACGGAATGTATTAATAGCAAGCGCAGGGTTCAGTTAATCTATGTGGTACGACGACTTCACGCCAGTCTGAATGTTTGATCAAAACGCAAATGGGCAGCAAGTTGCCACCCTGAAAACCAAAAGTGTGGGAACACTTAAAAAAAAATAAAAAATCAACAACAGTGATGTGAAGTGTTCACTCTGTGATACGACACGCTGATCCAACAGCATCCCCTCAATGTCCCCTTGGCCACCGGGGATCAGGCCGGACCCCATTCTAAGTTTTCCCCGACCCAATGAGCAAGCGAGATACAGATGATCCATCTCTGTCAGGGGTAGATGACAAGGACCAGCACAGCCCGGCGCGTGTCGGGGTGTCACGATGCCGCCATGCATTGACAAAGGCATAATTTCTATATGTGACCCACCACCACGAAACCAGGCATAAGTGTCTGGAAATCAAAACTGAGTTATCTGTGTAGCTTGGTAGAGTGGAAACTAAGGTTTAAGATGGTGAAAAAATTATGTTTCTATCATAAGTAGAACCAAAGTTATGGTCATTTTAATATCCACTGTTGGACCTATTATGCAATTTGCATATTTTTAGATATTGTCCGTTAAAGTTTTGGATTGTTTTGGGGTAGGAAGTCCTTAGCAATGCATAATAATTTGTATCCGATTGATAAAAAATATTCACAAATGTTAAAGGACACTCTGATGGACATGTCACAGAAGTTCTATATATTGTAATAATAGGACAGAATTGCAACGTATTATAATCATTTGGCTTACACCATTGGACAGAACATTCAATATAAGCTTTTACCTCGTACCAAACACTTGGATGTTTACGCACGGAACGGAGATCGGTTTGTTCTGCGAAAAGAGGTGGAAGTCGACTTTGTCTTTGCTCAGCAATACCTGAACTTTTGTCGCCGCTTAAATAATTGACCCAATAAACACCTTTATTGATTGGATTTCAATGTAATGACCACAGGAACTGGACATAGAGGTGTTAAGGTACCGTTTTTTGATAAGGTGTAAACACAAATAAGAAATCACCTTCCAGCCTAAATTTGGCTGGAGCTCTGAACGGCTCAGCGCGACTTATGCCTGGTTTCGTGGTGGCGGGTCACATATGTCTTTATTTGTATAAACAGACAATACAATTTCAGTTAGTTTTCTTTATTATAAATTTATTTACAGTTTGTATTTATTTTAGTCAATGGAAAAAGAGGGGGGGGGGGGGGGGGATTTCCGTCGACAAACTTTTCGGTTTCTGTGCTATTATTTTTACTTTTATGTTTTTCTTTTTTTCTTCTTGCACATTTTTATATGCAATTGGTGTTAGTATGTCTTGATGTCTCATCTAATTTTGTCTTTTGAAAATGTATTTAAAAAAGAAAAAGCCATTAACCTTGGTGCTGTGATACAAGGTTACTATTGTTAATGACAAGTAACGAAATGGTGAAAACCAGAATTGAAAACATTTTCATGAACTTAAATAAAATCTAGAATCAAAAGAAAAAATTATATGAAACCATATTGTATTTATACAACTAAAACGTATATATATTATGGATAAAATTCCCTTGATTTTCGTCCTTGTCAATGTAACTAATGTTGAGCGAAAGTAGCAGAACATGTCCTCTATGGGATTTATTATGTATTTATTCATGGTGTGTTTTTGTTTGTTTCGTGTTTTTTTTCTTGGGAGGGGGGGGGTATTTGAAAATGACAGCAAGGAAGATAAAATATATCAAAGAACTTAAATGAATACTAAAACTAAACTAAAACTAAGCATTTAGCAAAAAGGAAAACTAATAAAAAAAAAAAATGCTCAAAACTGAATGAATCTAAATTATAATGAAAAATCCCAAACTATTACAACCTTAGTGTGAGGCCCATCTCCCCTGTATTCAAGCTCCAAACCCCTGATGGAGGTGTGGAATGACCTGGGCAGGATCTGAGCTGGGGAGGCGGGCCTTACCTGCGCGGTCGGCCTTCAAAGTGTCCCAAACGTTGCAGTTGAAGTCGTCATAGCCAGCCAGCAGCAGGCGTCCGCTCTTGGAGAACGCCACAGAGGTGATGCCGCAGATGATGTTGTCGTGGGAGTAGACCATCAGCTCCTGGTCAGCGCGCAGGTCAAACAGCCGGCAGGTGGCATCGTCTGAGCCTGTGGCAAAGGCGTTGCCATTGGGGAAGAACTGGAAGCACAGACACAACAGGTGGTTTCTTTAAATGAGACATTGGTTCGGACAGTAGTGGAAAACATATGTGGGCAAAAAGACACTGTGCAGGGTTTGAGCAATCCAATTCTATTATTGTTCCGAAATGACTGTGGATGAGAGAAGTGGAAAAAATAAAACCACATTTTACACTGGAAGGTGTTATTTAATTTTTTCCCCCCATTCAAGTAGAAAATTGTGGCCAAATTGATCCTTCTTCCAACATACGTTTTCCAGATTTTACCTTGTTTTGTATATTGTTTTTCTCCACAATTTTTGTTGTGTTTTATTCCATTTTTGTCTATTTTGTGTTAAATTTGAGTACAACCCCAGATGGAACGGTCAACCCCCACTTATTTATGGCTTTTTTTTCCTCTTGTATCCATATGTTGTGTTGGTTCATATGGGGATAGGAGTAAATGTGTTATTACTTCTTACTACTACCCCTTTTAGAGCATATCTAACCCTTGATGCATGAATCGTGAGAACCTTTGTGTTTTTATTCCTCTTTAGGCTGAAAAAAACAACAACAATGGCAACAAAAGCAACACACACATATATGTATATATATATATATATATATATATATATATATATATATACACACATATACACACACACATATATGTGTGTGTGTGTGTGTGTGGTTGGTTTAGGTTTGTTCTTTGGCATCTGTTGAAGATGAAGAACAGAAAAGTTTCAAAAAGGTTTGTTTTGGAAGTGGTACCAAAGCCAACAGTACTGTGGTTGTGTGCCTTAAGTGTGTTTTGGTTAAATCTATAGAACTTTGTGTCCCCATTAGTGCAGCAGCCTCACTGACACTCGTGTCCTCAGTAGAAGCACCACCTGTGTCTGGATGTGACACTAAAACAAAGGCCTGTGCGGTTTCTCTTCAGTCCTGACCTCCTTTAACATCAGCTCAATATTTCAGTGTCAGTGCACTCACTAATACTCAGAAAAACATGAGGCGTAGCGTGCGTTCTTACACAGATGGCGTTGATATCAGATTCGTGGCCGGTGAAGGTCTGTCGGCACATTCCTTCTCTGATGTCCCAGAGTTTGGCTGAGGCGTCGCAGGCTCCGGACACAAACAGCCTGGTGTCGGGCGCCAGAGAGAGGCTCATGACGTCACCAGTGTGGCCGGCGAACGTGGTGGTCTGCTGACCGGTCTCGATGTCCCACAGAGCGCTGGAGAAGAGACAATATTTTTAATAAGTCTGTCAAAATTAACGCATTAACACAGATTAATCCATCATCAAAATTAATCTGATTGAAATAAACACAATTCAATGGAACATACAAGTAATTAATGAGTGTCAAAATTAATGCAGTAAAAGTTTAAGCCATCATCATGATTAATCTGATTAAAAATTCTAATCAATTGAAAATCATTATTATTTGATAGAGGTGTGACGAGTTTTCATCACACGAGATCTCACAAGATGGAATTTGCTGAGATTTCTCGTCGCATTAAAATTCTGTCTTGCGAGATTTGTTATCCAGCAAGCAGTCAAAATGATGTCGAAAAAACACAGGTTTTACTATTAAAGACGCATCCACCACTTTCAAATCGTTTGTTTGGCACCACTTTGGGTTCCTGGCAGAAATGATAAATGGAAAGAGAGTGACTGACAATATGTAGACTGTGACAATGCGACATAAAGCGCTCCGTCATCTCCTGCCCCAGCATGGTTTCTCTCTTTCTCCATCCGTTTCTATACATCGTGTGCGTGTGAAGCACGGCTCTCCCGCGACGCACTGTTTAAACCAGACATTATTTGGACCTCACTACCCAGCCAGTCCCCTGTGGTGTGGGAACAGGGTGTCCACCCAAGCGCAAACAATGCCATACATATCGGGTAATACAAGCACAACACAGAGACATTTCCAGCTCCAACACAGGTCAGTACTCAAACCAACAACTGCACCTGCCAAGAAACCACACAACACTGAAGAATACATTCAGACCTCAACTTCTACAGTCAAGCCGAATTGGCCAGTTCTTAAAGCGACAGTACTTATTTTTAGTCTATGTATAACAGATAACCTATGCATATGAATTCTAATTATTTTAACTGCCAGATATAATATTCCTAATTTTAATCATGAAATATACACATCTATGAAATTACAAAATCAACTTAAATTATTGATCCTTTTAAACATTAATTCCAAAATATGGAATTAATGTCTACATATGTCTACTTTGGCCGCTACACTCTGTTTGCACTATTTTCTGTATTGAAAGAAGTACTTTTTGTGTTGCACATATTGTTTGCACTTGAAAAAAAAGGAGAAACATATAATTTTATTTATTTTATTGTAACTTTTATAACATTTAATTTTAGTTTCAATTTGCAGCAATTTGCAACTTCATTAAAAGTTAGAGTTATAAAATCCATGAGCAACTCAGTTAATGGAAGTAAATTTGTCCCATCAGATTTTGAATCATAAAAGCCATTGAATCCAATTTTTTAAAAATTCTAAATTCATGAACAAGACAAACAAGTCAGATATATAATTTCAGTGCAAAAAACTCCAATGACTTTTATAATTGAAAATGTGATGATCTCGATTTAGTTCCACACCAGAACCATTGAAATGAGCAAACGTGCAGTTCCCAAACTCACCAGGAGGTGTCTCCAGAGCTGGTGACAATCTGGTTATCATCCAGGAAACGACAGCAGGACAGGTAACCTGACAACCAAACACACACACAAGGTTACACACAAACACAATGTTTACCTGAGCTCCACTTTACACCATGCACACACACATACAAAAGTGTGTGTGCATGCAAACAATTACACTACCACAGAGGAAAACAAAACAACCCCCCCCCCCCCCCCCCCCCCAGAAAAGCGCTGTGGGCGATCTCCTGCTTCATGCTCTGCTTCCTGTCCATTAGACCTCTACCCCCCCTCCACCACCACCACCCCAACCCCCCCTCCCTGCGGCGAGGGAACTAGAACTAAAATGCTGACACACTTCCTGCATCATGTGACAGTGATCAGATGAACGCTCATTCCCTCACAGCCCAACACTTTAGTTTGTGTTTGACTGAGGATGTTATTTGAGCAACTGCAGCTTCTATTAGCCACGCCCACCATGTGACCAGGGGTCGCAAACTGGTCTCTGGTCTCACACCAGTATTCTTTCAGGGGCCACATTCAGTTCCATTTAATCTGCAGTGAGTCATAACCTGTAAACAATAACTACAAATGTCTGTTTTAGTGCAGGTATTTGTACTTAGTCAATTCATCCCAGGTCAGGACTGGAACCTTTGGGGGGTCTCATTTGGTCCCTGGGGTGCATGTTTGACATCCTTGCATTTAGGAGTTTTAGGTGGACCTGATGAAGTCATTTAACACACCTGTGATAAGTCACATGCTATTTATGAAATAACACTAGAGAAAACATATACACCCAGATAGACCCATCCGACTGATATTTTGCTGTTGTATTGGTCTGTTGTGTTGGCCTGCCCAATATGATTTACTGACAGGTGAAGGAAAAAGAAGAAAAAAGAAGATGGGAAAGATAGTGAAAACAAAATAAGGAGAGAAAAATTAAGAAAAAAAACTGAAAGAAAAGGAGGGGGACAACCTGAAATTGTCTTTCAATAATGTCCACAAAAATAAAAGCTAAATACTGTTTATATACTTAATGAAAAAAACATGTTATATTCATAAATTATGGATTTATTGGACCTCCATACAAACATGCCCCGTTTACACCCCTATTGGATAATGTTGTCTTTGCCCTGTGTCTGCCCTGTTTTCCTCTTTTCTCCTACTTTTCACTTCTCTCTAGCCCTTTAGTCTCAGTCCCTTTAGTCTCTCAGTTACCTAATGAGTATTTTTGGTGACAGCCCTTATTTATTTATAGTGTTTATATACTTTTACCTCTTATTTTTGAGAAGCCCACATCACAACATTTACACCATATACATACACACACAGATTCATACTTTACCTGCTCAGTTACACATTTTACTGCTTTTGTTCATTACATGACACATCTGAAGTTGGTTCCACATGTGTACTCGAGTGTCTGGTTATGAAGCTGGATCAACATGTGTACCCGAGTGTCTGGTCATGAAGCTGGATCCACATGTGTATTGTGTATTGTGTGTGTGTGTGTGTGTGTGTGTGTGTCTGTCTCTGGTGGTGAAGTCGGGTTGTCATGTGGACCCATGTGCCTGGTTCTAAAGTTGGTTCCACATGTATCAAGTCAACTTTCACACGTGTACCTGTGTAGTGAAACTGGTTTGACATGTATACCTGTGTGTCCGGCCAGCTCACGGCTCACACGGACGTTTCCTTCACGGGTCTTCAGGTTGTAGATGGAGCAGATGTTGTCCAGACCTCCACAGGCCACGTAGTTCCCAGAGGGGGCATAGGCGCATGTCATCACCCAGGAGGAGCGCAACGGGATGGCATGGACCTGCAGGAGAACAGGCACCACTTAATATGAGATAGTATGAGCTGACAGATGGGAGGGGGAGAGGTGTCTGACAAGTCTGCCTGCATTATTAACTCAACCTTCCAAAGACACAAAGGATCCTATAAATAGAACTGTCAAACACGTGTGAATAGTTTTGTAATGAACTCTGCCTTTGATTTAATAGACATGAAGGGAAAAGGACTGGTGCTGATGACACTGGTCACCTGATGTAGGAGAACTTTGTGCCGAATCCAAAAATGACACTGGCTTTTCACAATCAGGTCAAGTTTATTTTTATTTTTTTCTTCACAAATACACAGGTATTTTCATGTTGTGTGATGCAAAATTCTTTTATATTTCTTGCAATGAATGAATTCTGCAGAGTTTTACATGTGCCACCTCATGAAACATTTTTATTTTTTTAATATATATCACAAATAAATTAAATCACTTGTGAAATGGAAGCTCATGCCCTGACTTTTGAACAATTGGATTTACATGCATTTACGTTCATCAATGTCTATTATTCAATTCACAAAATTCAAGTTTGTAACATTCCGATGGAAAACTTTTTTTTTCTCCTCAAACCTTTTTTGTACGACAAATATTAAAACAAATCAACTGATAATGTCACAAAATGTCATTGATTTAGTCAGACGATCAGACTAAATCAAATTAACAAAATCAGAGCTGATTGAGAAAAGTGGATTTCAATTTTGGGTTCAGAGCTGCAAAATGGTTCTAATTCAGTTGGGGGAAAAAGCCTTTACATTTTTTGTAATCCCTTATTAAAGTGCGAGTTAAAACTTTAGTGCTACTTGCAAAAAAAATTAGTTTTTTATTTCACTCGGCTGTGTTAGTGCATTAATGGAGTGGTTGATAATACAATCTTACTTTCTGTCTCATTCATGCGAGTTCTCTCGCTCCCCGTCTGTCTGCACCTGTTACGCTCACCGTCCTGCCACTAATAATTCTCCCCTGCTGCTTCTTCAAATTTCTAGAAATGTTATGTTTGTTGCAAATACATCACCGCATCAAAACCAAAAGTAGCTAATATTAGCTTCTGTATTTTCAGTGTTTCCGCAACATGTATTTAGTAGGGGCGGGCCACCGCTACCAATTCTCCCCCACTACTTGTTACAAATGCATCAACGCGTCAAAAACAAAAGTAGCCCGAACTACAGATAAATATCTTGAATCATATACTCTTTGCAAGAGCATATATTGGAAGTGACAGGTCAGCTGATCAGTCAGTCGGAGGAGGAGTGCCATTCGGACAACGAAAAGGTCGACTTATTACGGTAATTTGAGATAACTCATCATATTTAAAGTTAAATAGATATGCCCCAAATATTGACAGCCAGCTAACGTTACGCAACATAACAGCTTAACTTAATTGTGCGCGGTGCCAACTAAGCTCATTTATAATATAGCATGAAGCTAATATCTACATGGGTTAATGCTGACTCCAGATGGAAGTATTTCTGGAAAAAAAGAGAAAAACATTGACGAGGATGAGCCAAGACAGGTATCACTAACCTTTTACTAAGTCATAGATTATTATAAATTATGTTCACATTTGTAATTAAACACAGTGTAAATTATGTAACTTTAATGTTTTGTGTAATCATATAAACCAAGTAACATTAGTCAGGGAGGAGTGATGGAAGAAGAGGTGAAAGGTAACCCTAATTCAATGTTACTCTGTCTCTATAGGAATGTTCTGGATGCTGCTCAGTATCAATAGGCCAAGCCTGAAAGAATTTGACCACAGAGTCTGGGTGCAAACTTTACCACTGAGCTATTTCTTTGCATTTTTTATTATAATTATTTAGTATCAATTCATTTTTCTTTGTTTTCATTATACCATTTGGTTGTTAAAAGTCTAATGAATCAGATTTAGAAATAAAATCTGCAGTGAAGTGTCACGCCACAAAGTGTTTATGCCGCAGTGACTCCCCGGCGCGCCTGCCCCCACTGCAGAAAAAAATCCTAGAAGAAACACCGATTTTGTTTGTTTTTTGGGGTGAAAATCATATTTTCAAACATTTTATTTACTAAACCTGTAAACGTTCATAACAACTCAGAGTAAAGGTAAGGATTATTATAGAAAAAAATACAGAATACTGACTTTTCAATCAAATCTGACATTAACTGAACACAATTAAAACTCTTTTTCCCTACTTAAAAGTGGGACAAGTGAAAATTATCCAAGCATACACTTGATACGATTAAGATATTTTCAAGTGTGAGTTTATGTTCAGTTATTTGACAGAGTCAGTTTTTCCTGTTTGAAATAATATCCTCTGAATTTAATCTGAGCTTTTATGAACATCTACATAATCAATCCATTAAACAAAGGAAAACAGTTTAATTTCACTGGAAAAATGCAAAATTCAAAAGATGTAATAAATGTATTAAATCAACTCGAGAAAAAAAATAATTTGGGAATCGACACAAATGTCCCACGCGATTTTAGGGGCTCAAAAGAAACGTGGCTGTATGTGTAGACACACCAGGAAACTGAATATAGTGGTACCTCTACTTACGAAATTAATTCGTTCCAGAAGCGTTTTCATGCCGCGAGTTTTTCATAGACACTTTTTTCATGTAAAAGGCCTGATTCATTCAAAGGCCCCAAATACTACCCCTCAAACCCTTTACAATGACTACATTTACCAATTTTGTATGAAATATGTGTTAAACATAAAAGAAAATGTCGATTTAGATTTAATTTATTGGTCTCAGTGGGGAAATGTGTCTTCAATAAACTGAATATTAAACCATTAAAATGAACAAGACATGCAAACCAACCATCGTGGTTGTTTTAATTGCCACTTTCACCTTCAACAATGTTTGTTGACTACCCACGCGAGGCTTTAAAATCCGGGGGTGCTTACTGTTCCGAAGAATCATTACCAACATCACCAACATAAGATCACTGAATATGGCGGATGCTTTTCCCGAAACAATCACCTCAGTCACTGTGTCTCCTGCAATTTCTTCTCCTTTATCCAAATGAGTAACAGTCTCTCCATCATGTTCAGTGACAACCTCCTTTTTTGATATCACAGAGATGCCTTTCGCTGCTTTTGAGGCATCCTTCTGCTTCAATATTGTACCAATGGTAAACTAGTTCTGGCCATATTCCTTCGCGATATCACTCAACTGCGTACCACTCCCTTTTTTTTTTTTTTATCATCTCCTGTTTTAATTCTATTGATAACGCAGCCCGCTTCTTCTTGTCATCTGCACCTTGAATTGCTTTCTTTGGGCTCATGATGAATAATGAATGTGTACTGTAATAAAGTTTCAATGAGCACACTCAGGAAAACACCCGAAACAGTAACTCTGATGAATGAGGGTCAAAGGGTCACAAAAAGTATCATGGGTAGCTCCCTTATAGCCAATGGGATGCTACATACACTACGTACATAACATATTTACATACAGTAATGTACATAGTTATGTTTTGTAAATGTAATTTTCTTTCGTATTCAAAGACGAAAACTTGAGGTAAAACTTTTTTGTTACTTGGATTATTTGTTAGCTGGGTCTTTTGTAAATAGGAGGTACCACTGTATTTGTTTAATTTAGTAGCAGTTAGAGGGGGAACATAGCAAAATAATAAATATATCTGGGAAACTGCAGGAGTATTACCATCATTTATGGAGTGACATCTACTTTAATTTTATTGAACCTATACTTACCCAGGTGTGTCCCATTGAGATCAATGATCTCTTTTTCAAGGGAGACCTTGAAAAGTGACCACTCTAAACAGCACTAGTGTTTTTTCAGTGCATGTCTTTTGGATGGTGGGAGGAAACCAGAGTACCCACAGGAAAACCCATGCAGACACAGGGAGAACATGTAAACTCCACACAGAAAGATCTGGTGTTGGAATGGGGCCAGGGTCCTTCTTGCTATGAGGCACGAGTGCTAACCACTGCACCACCATGCCATCTACTGCCATCTACCGGAATAAGTCAATCATCACATTTATGATTTCAAGGAAGAAAATCATTATGTTGCCCCCCATTTAGTAAATATCAGTGATCTGATGGAAAAGCAAGTAACGACATACGTTTTGGGACTTTATTTGGGGAAGGTGAAGTATAGGTATTTGAAGTAATTGTATAAATGTATATAATTTCAAAATGCATATGGAATTGCAGTTAATTTTGAGTAAAAGCTTAAAATCCCTAATGCGATAATTGTGACAGACCTAGTTAAATGTGGAGTTAAAAAAAGCAGGAGTGAATGGTATGATTTACTTGAAAATTACTAGAATTCCCATGATACTTGGCATCACCCATAATGAAAAAAAGAAATGGAATGTGTGTGGAATGTTTTAAACAGTATTTTTTTTAATGTAATTTGGGTAATTACAATATGAAAGTGAAGACTAAAAACTGAAGACATGAATGTGATCATATTTCCCCAGAAGCCAACACCTGTGTATATTAGACAGATTAACTAGAAGACAAATCACGCATGAATAGTATTTACTGTAATGCCAATCGGTGTTTATTTTGTTTAATCATTAATTGTGTTCACAGATGCGTTCTTTTCTGTCCTCATAATTGCTAACATGTCCCATAAAAACAAACCCTTCCATGGAGTCCAGTCTAACTGTGACATCAGCACAAATACACACATCTGTGAGCTGTGAACTTAACACACACACTGTAAAAATAAACAAAGAAACAAACAAAAGACACACTTACCTTGTTTGTGGTGTAGCTGTCCCAAATAATGAGTTTTCCATCCTGGGAGGCGCTGACCAAAAGCCTGTAGGATAAATGGTAAATGGACTGCATTTATATAGTGCTTTTCGACCTTCAGGGTGCTCAAAGCGCTTTACATTAGCCTCACACTCATACACCAGTAGGTTTCTAAGGTTCTGTCAGTCCTACTGGGAGCCTAAGTCAGGGTTCAGTGTCTTGCCCAAGGACATGTCAACATGTGGACAGCCAGAGCTGGGACGTGAACCGCCAACCTTTCGGTCGAGCCTTTCTACCAATTGAGCCACAGCCACCCCAACATAAACAACAAAACTACATTTAGAAAAAGGAAGAGATAGCAGTGTGTGTGCGTGTGGGGGACATTAGGTCTCAAAGGTCATATGTCATTAGCGTTAGCTATCATGGTTATTTCCAATAATCGATTACAGGAAAAACAAAAAGATGGTGTGTAGCATCCCGAAGGCAGCGTATGGCATCCCCTGAAGGTGGCGCCTGGCACACCCTGAAGGTGGTGCGCAGTGTATCCTGAAGGTGGTATATCCCGAAGGCAGCATATGACATCCTGAAGGCAGCGTATCCCACAAGCCTCTCGGGTAGTGCACCATTATCTGGGTGAATCCAACGGTTACCACAGCAACAGTCCCAAAGCTCCCAGGAAGAGGGAGAACAGTGAGTACACCAATGCCTGCTGGGATCATGGCAACGGTAACCAAGGAGAAGATGGCCCCACCCACTCAGAACAACCATGGGACTGAAGGCAGAGGAAGAATGAGCAGCAGCGACTGAATGAAAAATCTACGTTCACAAACTACTGGGCCCAGACTGATACTTATGAGCTGATATTTGGAAGCGAGTGTCAAATGAAAACAAATGTCAAAAAATCTTTAATTACATTTAGAAAAGATGAATAGTGACAGTTAAACAAATATGATGGCGTTTCAGCTCAGTGGTTGTGGAACGCCCTCCGACCACCTGAGGGTGCAAGAGAGAACTGATGCTTAAAAACCCACCTTTTTTACAACAGCTTTTCATTCAACTGTGTTTTTTTTTATTTTATTGTCTACTTTAAGATAGGCACTAAGATTGCCTAAATTTGAAGTGATTTTATAAATTAAATTTTTTTTCCCTTTTGTTGTATTTTCCTCTTCTTTTACCCCTTTGTTTACCCCGCTCATTTTCACTTCTTTGTCTCCTTTTTTTGCCGTTTCCCATTTTCTTTTCCCTTTTTGCCCCCACCTCATTTTTCTCTCCTTTGTTTCCTCTTCCTCTTTTTTTTAATAGTTTTCTCTTCTTCATCCCTGATTTTTTTCTCTTTTTGTTTACTCCTCTTTTCTCTTTACCCATCAGTACATTATGTCAGGGTAAGGGGGTGGTGGGTGTATATCGGGCCAACAATAACAGGCTGATACTGAGAAAAGAAATATTAGCCCAATATCAGCCCAGCTACATCATTAGTGTGAAGGAATTTCCCTTTTAATTTTACAGAATACATTTAGCATGGCGTGGATCCAGAGGCTGTTGTGGACGAACCCCGCTCTAAACTCCACGAGTCCCCTTAACTCCAACTGATCAACTATCATACAGCTGTTATATTGGGCAGATATTTTTTTTGTTTTGTTGTCCTGTATCAGTTACGGCCTGTTGTGTTGGTCGATATGCTCGTTCTTTTCCCCTGAACCATGATTTACTGACAGGTGAAGGAAAAAGAGAAAAAAGGGGGGTTACAGATTGTAATTAAAAACGAGGGCAAAAAGAGAAAAGGGGAAAAGGAAGAAAAGAAAACAAGGAAAATAGAAGGAAAACAGAAGGAAAAAGGGGGGACTAACAAAGGAGAAAAAAAGGGGAAAGGGAAGAAAATACAAAATGGGGTTAAAATAACAAAAAGGCAAAAAATAAAGAAAGAGCAGGGAAAAAATAAAAACAAAGAAAAACCATCAGGAGTCCATTTGTTCATATTTATTAGTTTACCTGTCACTATTTATATTTTCTAATTGTAATTAAAGAAGATTTTCCAACATTTGTTTTCATTTGACAGTGAAAATAAAATAAAAATCAGTATGGTCTCCAGATATGGGTATAGAAATGTGGGCTCAGGCCTGTCTGGGTGATGTTCTAAGGCTGATGGAAAATCAAATCCAATGGGACATGACAAAGCAGTTTACTTGGGAGTCTCTGTGGACCAGTACTGCTCATTAAGTGGCTGGTTGCTGTGGCGATGAGAGGAGAGGCGTGTGCTGCTCTGGGACCAACGGGATTTTGTGTCAGCGGAGCAAAAGATTCATCTGAACATCATCAACGTGAGTCTGTCACCAAGGACCTGCTACATGCTAATTTACCATCACGCATACTCGGAAAACACCAAGCTGCAGGTGACTGATAAACTGGACTGCCCATATCAAAGAAATCACTGCTTCCAATTTTTTTTTCTGATTTGATATACTAACCTTTGAGTTTTAAATTAACATCTACATGATCATGATCTACATCATCATTTTAGGAAAACATCAGATTTTCACTGAAAAATACTGAAGTGCATAAAATCAATGGTGATGAACCACAAATGAAAGTTTTAATCGAAAGAAAAACTAATGTGAATTGCTAGAAGAGGAACAGAAACTGTGGGTTAAAGGTGGACCAATGTTTATCAACTTTTGATTTTCTCCCCCTTTGTTTTTCACTAATGATAGACCGATATCAGGCTGATATTTCTCTTTTTATTTGTTGTATCAGTGTCCATCTGTTGCAGTACTCTTTTTTTCTCTGATATGATTCATTGACAGGTGAAGGAAAAAAGAAGAGAAATGGAAACAAGAAAAACAGGACTGCTTTTGCTCAAACAGCTTTCTCTGTAACTTCTATAGCGCAGTGGAACTCACTATCAACAGAGATTTTATCATGTACTACGTAAAAAAAATTTGCACAGCTAACTAAGAAGTGGCGGTTAGAAAATCAAGTTTGTAGTCACATCTAAATTTAAATAAGTAAGCATATATTTATTGGATTTATAGGGGTAGGAAGGTTTATATGAATTTCTTCTATTAAATTAATTTAATCTGTAATTATGTAAATTGCGATACTGTAAATCATGGTCATCTGTCCATTTACATGTTAAAATCAGTATTAAGACTGTAAGAGGTGGAAATTAGCATTTTTGCTATAACCTGGTGCAATGCATCTTTCCTTTGTGGTCAATGTAAAATTGTACTGTCCCTGTATAAATAAAATGAAATGGAAAAAATGGAGGAAAAAGGGGAACAAAAGGGGAAATAATTTATACTTTTATATATTGAGGCTGTATATGTATTCGTGTTGAACTGTTGAAAACAGACGTTCGGTTCGGTACAGCCCTATACCAAACAAATACAGTCAGTTTGTATGTGACCATATGCATATCATGGTGATGGTAGAAAAAAGACTTGAGGTCGAACAACACAGTTTACAGGTACTTCTGTATACATGTCCATGACATGGTAATGAGGCATCTCTGATTGGTTCAGAAATGCGTGAAGGAACACTCCCCCCTCCCCTCTTGCTTTGTGAGTCCATCCAGCAGTAGCAGAGTAGCATCCAGCTAGGTTTCGTGCCATCGCTTGTTTAGAAAACATGCAGGGAAAAAAATGAGGCTTTATTTCCACAGAGAGCACATGAACCAGTTTGCTCAGCCATTTTTTTCCAGTTTATGCAGCAGCTGCTGTGGCAAGATCTTCTCTTGTAGATGCTGATGCTACTTCCGAGTCGCTGCAATAGGGGAAGGGCTTAACCCCAGTGGGTGATGACAATGTCCCTGTGATGTGTACTGGACAGGCTTTTTCTGAGTCGTTCTTTTCTCGGTTGTCTTCTATGAATGGTAAATCCAGCCAGTGGAGGGGACACACCACTGTGTTGGTTTTTTAACTGTTTAAATTAATTATTTTTTTATTTCATGATTTGAGGTAATCATTCAGGAATGTATCATTTAACTTACTGGTACCAAGCAGAACTTGAATTATTTGCCGTTTCCAATATTATATCGAAAACATTTTTTGGTTTAATAAATACCGTGCTGAGGAATAAGATAGTTTTGCATTTTGTTTCCATACTGTACCGAAAATTAACCAAACCGTGACCTCAAAAGTGAGGTGCGTACCGAACCATGATTTTTGTTACACCCCTATTATATATATCATATATATCTCCAGAGAATAGCATAGAGGCGCAGTACATTCTGCCTCTGACATCGTACAAGCAAACACTTGCGAGTATCGTCAATTCATGATGTTTTAAACATTTTAAAATGACACTTCCAATCATGATGAAGTACAAAGTGTACACCTACAACCTACAACGAGGGACGTTAACCGATGGTTGACCGCATCAGTGTTGTCCAGTCATTATTTTCTGTCGCCGGTTAAAAAAAACAAAACAAAAAAAACAGCCTGCATCAGTCATTCCACTGCACAAACTCTTGAGAATTGTAGTGTAGGTTATAAAGAGGAAGCTTTGTGATCTTGCCAAAGCATATCTTTATGAATTTGAGCATTAGCAATACAAGATGGAATTTATTATTAGCAAATACAGACCTCTCGCAGAGCTCAAATAATCTATATAGTATGACCATTTCACAACAGTCTGAATGTTTGATCAAAAAACAGAGGGACAAGCAAGATGACACCAAAAGCATGAGGGAACAAAAAAAAAGATAGTTGAGAAGTTGTTATTATTGACAGACATGATGAAGAAAATCTGGAGTCATTTTTTTGTAGATTCTTCGCTATTTTGCTCTAGATCATGTTGGGTCTGTATGTGGAACCTGAACCTACAAAATCAGTTGGAATTTTTGTACTTTGTAAATTCATTCCAGGGTCAGAGTGGAACCTTTGGGGGCTGCTTTAGACCAATGATTTGAATGGAAGGGGAGGCTGCTGCTAAGGAGGTGGAGCTGGCACAAAGACTGTCTGGCTTGGTGCTTTTATATCCATTTCCTGTATGTTAGGGGGTTGCTGGGATGAAATCAGTGGTTAATGGACAGAGTGCAGTTGAATGTGATTACCTGGAGTCAGTTCCCCAGTGCATGGCATAGATTTTAGCCAGATGACCCCGCAGTGTCCGTCTGGTACGCATCTGAATTCGGCCAACAGGGTCAATGTTGGCTGTGATCTAAAGGGGATACAAAGTAAACACACGTTAGCTGTGATTCAATTCAATTAAATTTTGATGATCAATCCTGTGATCTAAACAGGATTAAAAACACGTTTCATGAGTGAAGGGAAAAGGCATTCTGGGTAAATTTCCACATTCACTTAGCTAAAGAGCTGATTAGCCTGTGGGCAGGTCAACCATAAATAAGGAAAATAGCCTGCTGTTGGCCTGAATGCCTTGTGTCCACCGTTGCACAAATGACAAAAAACTTGTGTTAAAAAGTACGAGTCATCATTGAACTTGAGCAAGACCTCCATGAGAGGCATGTGTGGTGTTAATTTGGTGATACTCCATCAAAACTGTCAGAAGTTATTGAGAGTACAATGTTCCCGAACAGATGGACACATGGATGAACAGCACTGCCGGAGGGACAGTGGACAATAAACAGTACATGACAAAAAATAGTTGACAATTGAAAAACAAAATACAACTATCTGTATTTTGTTTTTCAATTGTCAACTATTTTTTGTCATGTACTGTTTGTAAGATAGAGATAAATATGTTATAATATAGGTAGGATATAAAATAGATCCTGTATAATATGTAAATACTGTTCAGTACAATTAAAAGGCCCTGCCTTAGTTAATTTCAATTTCAATTTTATTTTATTTTATTTATAAAGCCCAAAATCACAACAAAGTCGTCTCACAGGGCTTTACAGAAACACAATCAACTACAGAGATATATGAAAAGTCTCAACCATGCCCTGTCCTTAGACCCTCCTTCTCGGCAAGAAAAAACTTCAAAACCCAGTGGGAAAAAGAAGAAATCTTGAGGAGAACCACATTGAAGGACAGATCCACTCCAATGGACAGACAGGCTATAGATGAACGTCCGTTAGAGCAGCATGTTTAAAGATCAGCTGAGTGACATTTAGTTGTTCCAAGAATTATACAGTATAAGCATGGTTATTGTTAAAAAATGACCAGAATTACAATTGAAAAAAAACAATTTAACAGAATTAATTTAAAAAATGCTCACTAACTCAAACTGTATTGTGTGTAGGGTTGTCACAATACCAATATTTTGGTACCGGTACCAACATGTATTTTGCTACTTCGATACCTTTTCAAATAAAAAAAACCCAATGCATTAAATGTCATTACTGACTTAATTCATGGAAAATCTTAACAACATAAAGTAATTGTAACAACAGTCAAATAAAAGGAATAAAAACCAGAGCAGTGAGAACATGGAAACCTTAGTTAAAGATCACATGAGAATAAGTATATACCTAAACATTAAAGACATCATGCTTTATGTTGAAAAAGAATCAGTAAGTAAAGAAATGTTTGTATTGAATCTGTTATTTGAAAAATATATACATAAATCAAAATGGAATGAAAGAACAGCACTAATTAAACTATTTAAAATGGAAATTGGACGTTATTTTGATCCATTAAAAGGACTTAAAAACAAAAAGGCAATCAAACCTCTACAGATAAGTGAAGCCTTTGGACTCGCGTAATACGATTTGAATTAGCCTATATAAAATAACCCCGTACATTTTCCCCCTGTATACATGTATATACTGTAATTATGCTTTTTGTACATTTGTATTTTGTTTTTTGTGTCTCTCCCTTACAGTGTGTCATTTTCTGTTATTACTCTGAGTGTTTTACTTTATTTAACATTTAAACTCTGTTTAACTTTATGTAACTGACATTGTATGGAGGAAAAAAAAAAAGAAAAAAAAAAGAGACTAGACTCTATGTGTGTCTGTGTAGCAGTGCACAACAAGAGAGAGAGACAGCTGCAGAAGCTGCTCCGTGCAGGAACGTTCGCAAATTCATCACTGACTTTGTTTTTTGAAAAACTATTTTTTGTCTCTGAGTGAGTGTCACAAACTCAAACGAACTTTTACGTGTGTGTTGTACGAAGCACTATGAACTATTATAGCTAGAGTACTGAACTACAGGCTAACCAAAAGGCTAGTCTACACATCACATTCTTCGCTATTGAAGGCATATTTTTGTTGGGTTTTTTTGGCCCAACGTGACTGGCTCACTTCCCAAAAATATGTTAAACTTAATGGTTTCCTGGAATTTTAGGAAAAAATCTGAATTAATTGGTTATCCTACCTGTCGCTCCCTGAACTTAGCATGAAGGTTTGGGTGTTCGTCTTGTTAACAGGTTGGAAATGTTTTCGCCCTTCATCAGGCATATTTTAAAACACTGCTGTCAAAGTGGTGCCTCTGTATTTGTGATTTCTCCTTCATTTATGGTGAAACCAAAATACTTCCATATTGCACTTCTTGTTCCTTGCTTGTCAGCGAGGGTAGGATTGGATCCTGTTCCACTCAGGTGTATCTTCGTTACAATGCAACATTACCTGCCGAGTTTGCCACGCTATTGCAAGTTATCTGTACTTTTCAAACTTTTAAATGCTTCAGTACCGTACCGCGGTACTAGTACCAGTATTCGTGACAACACTAATTGTGTGTTTATAAAACTACCTGAAACCTATAAAAACTGGGTGAAATTCCCTTGGTTTTGTTTTTTCATTTTAACTAAAGAGAGAGCAGAAAAACTGTATGGGATTTTATTTGAACATTAATGGCAAGTAAAATAATCAGAGATATGAAAAAATGCAACTAAGCATTTAGAAAAAAGGCAATTGTAAGCAATTAATTGACTATCAATGAATTGCTGATAAGAATTTTCTTGATTAAATTACATTAATTGTGGGTTATTTTCCCTTTTTCAGGGTGGTGTTTGTGTGGACAATACAGGGCATCACTGCTTAAACTCAGTGTTGTCACCATCATTGAGTATTGGGGCAGTTGTCCACATCCGTCCAAATACTGGCCACAAGGTGGAGTGTTTCCAGCATTTCCACTTGTACAGGTTTGGATCTTCACTTTCATTTCTGTGGGGGGTTCAGACAGCACTGTACTGTGACCTCATTAGGTCTGTCATGATAAATATTGCTGGGCGATAAATTGTCCCAGAAATAATTTTGAGTAACGATAATATTGCCATTTGACGACATTTTATTAACTACTTTGTTTTCTGGACTATAAGGCGCACTTAAAAGACTAACTTTCTCCAAAAAAATAGTGCGCTTTATAATCCAGAGAACTTGACATGTATATGGATTAATTCTGGCTCTTGGTGACTTGAAATTTGAATTTTTAATTTTTATGTCATGACTTGGATTTTTTTTAATTCATAATTTTTTTATCTCAGAATTTTTGGAAGTTTGATTTTGCAAAATAACAGTGCTTTACTCTGTGTGACAACTCAAGGCTGG
>CM035789.1:38022800-38027800 GCA_020466265.1 Siphamia tubifer
GAGATCAGTTGATTAATTGAATCAAGTCTGGTGTGCTGCTGCTTGGTTGGAACAAAAACCTGCAGCCACACCGGCCCTTTAGGAATGGTTTGCCCATCCCTGAGCTAGAAGTACCGTCCATGTCTTGATTAGGGTTGTGACTTTTGGTCCAAAAATTATTCGAAATTCGCTAGAAACTATTCCATGGATTTTACCGGTGAATCGGTGTGATAGGAGATTATTGCATTTCCATGGTAACTACAGAGCCTCTGAATGTACACAAATGGGTTGTGTTATTGTGTGTGGTACTTACTCTGATCTGGTTCTTGAGCTGCTCAGCCTCCTGGCGTAGCTGATCCAGTTCACTCATTTTCCTCTGCTAATGCTGTGCTTCGCTCCGCCGCCTGGACTCTTACTGATCTACAAGGAGAAAAAAATAAAAACCTGAGTGTGATAAACACCACAGCTATGCAAGGACAACAAAAGAAAACCCTTTAAAAAGCTGAAAGTCAGGACCACCATGGGTGCTTATCTGCATAAATCTGCCCATACCATACAAAGCACGGTGCCAGCATCACAATACATCACAACGTATCATGATATAAGGCCTTTTTTATTAATATATATATTTTTTTAAATTTATTTCCTGGAAGAACTGAATGACAGCAGAAATATGCACAACACACTGACTAGAATATGATCTAATGCTTTATCACAAAATCTTCCTATGCCAAAGCTGAAGTTATGTTTTACAAGTGTTCGTTTCAGATACTATCGCATAAGTTCAGAACTGACATCACATTTTTGTTCAGCCCCAACAAATGAATCAACACCTGCACTTCAGACACAAAAAAGTGCTTTTATGACAGTTTAAAATTTTTATTGAGCAAAGCAGCATTAATATTAAGTAAGGGTTAAAACAGAAATGTCCCGTCAAGACAACTTTAATTCAATTGGCATGTTGGTAACCCAAATGAAGCTAGTGATTGACAAGCATGGAACTGCGTAGTTGCATTTAACTTTCGTACCCCTCAAGTGTAAAAATGGTCGCCAGATGAATAAGGTGAATTAGCTTGTGTTTTTTTTCTTCTGTTATTTATTTTAGGCGCCCGAGCCTGGCAAGGCAAGGACCTATTGACCCTGGATTTTAAACTGTAAACATGCTCAAAAACTCAAATGTGGCATGCATGTCAAATCTGGTGAAAAACTTGATGCAATAGAAAAGTGTTTCCCATTGGTGTCAAAATGTACTCACTAGTGCCACCTATGTTAAAAAAACAAAACAAAAACCAAACAAACAAAAACAGGCCAAGTAGCCAGTAGGAATATCAAAGATATGGAACCAAGGTCAAAATGTTTGTTTGATGGTCCCCTACAAATTGTACCATCACACCCATGATGCCTCCTTTCGGAAGTTCGTAACCTGTAAAGTGTCAAAACCCATCTCCTCTGACATGGTTTAGACTTCTAAATAGCATTAAAAATGGAGTAAACCCTTCTCAAAAACAGTTGTATATACTCTAATAACTGCCTTAGGTTTTTTATTTATTCATTTATTTAAGGCCAGAAAGTTGTGACGCCAGGAACTAATTTTTCACTTCAGACTTTTTCCTTACATGTCATTTGTCAATGCATTCAGGGGACTCTCCATAACACTCATGCAAAAAATATCCAGCTGTTCAAAAGTTATCGTGTTCACGTGAAAGACCTTATGCGGCGGCGGAAGCGGTGCATGCAAAATCATTACATCCAACGCTCTGTGTTTTTGGGATATAATACAATTTAAAATCAAATACAATTATTAAGTAGAATGTAAAAAGTAAACACCTCTATATTTATATTTAACCCTTGTGGGGAACTGAATTTTAGTTTCCATGGTGTCAGAAGTCTCCATGATATGTCTCAATGAGATCAATGTCCCCAGAAAGATAGGAATGCAAGCACACACACACCCATAAAGATGTAATTGCATTTCAACAGCCCAATGCAATGAAAGCGCAAACACAAAATAAGTGCTTATAAATTTACACTCATTAACCAAAAAAAATGCTGAAACAAATAACACATATTTCAATTATCAATAGTCTTTCAATGTCTTGATCACTGTGTAAACAAAAAGTTTTAATTTTTTTGAAAACATTTAAAAAAATTTTTAACAAACCCTGGCATCCATTGTCCTGATAAAACAGTTCACTGCAGATTATAAAGGTGGTATTAAAGCCAGTGCTGTCAAGAGATTCAAGAAAAAGCAGAGATTCAATAACATCTGTAATTAAATCATCTCAATCTATTGTTTAATCTCACCTAAAATTGCTGAGCAAAGTCCAGTTTCATTTCAATTCATTACATTGTGAAAAATCAGGACTGATATACCAAAAAAGGCTTTACAGAGATTTATTTGTTTAGTCAAGGTTTGCTGAAGATGTATTTTCCCTTAATTCAACAATTTTATAATTGAATAATAATTTGAACCTAATTAAAGCCTTTTTTAACAACTGCACAGACACATTGATGACAACAAAAACACAGTGCTGCTGTGACACTGTGTGTATTTGTGTGTGTGTATACATCACAGCACTCCATCACGTTGTCAACAGCTCCAGAATCTCTCTTACCAGCTTCTACCGGTTACCTAGCAACAGGCATCGACTGGCCCCTTAGCTTTTAGATAACAATTTAATGGATGGGGTTGGATTTCGTCTTCTCACGTGCAACAGCCAACCCTTTAGCAAACATCTGGTTTCAGTCAACAGCTGATGAGTAGTTCTGTGCAGCCACGAAAAACAAACCGAGGTGATTGTTACTGTATACTAACCAAACGACCCAAACTAAAAAAACATTTTCAGTAACTGAAATCAAAAAGTAGAAGTTCAAAGTTCAAAGTACTTAAAAGTACATGAAATGGTGAAAAAATAAAAAAATAAAACTGAACTATAATGAAAACCTAAAACTATTAAACTATAAAATGTTACTAATTTTATGAATGCTGGTATTTTAAATCTTGTTCAGAGGCAAAAGCTGAAAAAGAGCTGTTTTTATGCTAATACTGGCACATTTTCAGAAATATTCATTAATGAGTACCATCCCTGATAAATATACTTATTCTAGCCTTGGCACAAACAAGGCTTAAAATTTGCTTTTCCTTCCGTTTTCATCTGTTGATGGAACTAAAGTTGGGTGAAAGCAGCAGAAAAAGTCATGTATGGAATTTATTTATTTATTTATTACACCACAGAGAGGAAAACAAAAGATATTTAAAAAACCTAACCAACACGAAAATTAAATTAAAACTAAGCATTTAGGAAAAAAGGAACTGGAAAATTTGCTCTAAAAACTTATACTAACTAAATTAGAGAAAAAAAGCCTGAATTAAATAAACTAAAATTATAATGGAAAACTAGGTGAAAATTCTATCAAGAATTTTAATAATTTGACAACAAACAATGTTCGAGGCACATTCATTACCTCAAAGGTTCATGTAATTTATGTGAAAAGAGCAAAAAGTAGCAGCATGCATAAAAAAATAATAATTTGGAAAATGTGGGACCGTTTTACACAGCGGGAGGCAGAAACAGTGTAGTGTACGCACAGAAAATTAGCATTAGCCTCCCACTGCAGCATTACCCTAGTTTTCACCTTTCTTAAAGTAAATCCATTTGGGAGAAAGCAGCAGAAAAAGTCCTGTATGGGATTTATTTGAACATAAGAAGAAAATAAAATGTATGAAAAAAATTATACACACACTAAACATTTGGGAAAAAGAAAAACTAATAAATCTATTAAATCTGCTCTAAAAACTAATTAAAACAACTATTTCAAAAATGCCAAATAGTTGCAGCCTTAAGAAACACTCCAAAATATTTGAACCTTGGTGCAAAGAGAATTTACTTTTTCCTTCGTTTTCATCTTTGTCAATGTAACTAAAGATGGGAGAAAGCAGCAGAAAATGTCCATAATGAGACTTGAGGAAAACTTACATCGATATGAAAAGTAAACTATTTGGGAAAGGGAAAACTAATAAAAACTAGCAAATCTGCCCTAAAAAGTAATTAAAAGTACTTAAGTCCACAAATATCTGTCGTTGCAGCCATAAGAAAAACAAAAAAAAAAACCAGCGCAAATAAAAAAAGATAAGAATATTTGCTTTTCCTTATGTTTTTGTCTTTGTCGATGTAACCAAAGTTGATGGAAAGCAGCAGAAAAAATCCGATGTGGGATTTATTTCAACATGACACAGAGGAACATAAAAGAAACTTAGGGTAATACAAAAACTCAACATTGAGGGGAAAAAGTTCTTTAAAAAAGTAACAAATTATCACTAAAAACTAATTAAAACTACTCAATAATGTATATATATATATATATATATATATATATATATATATATATATATATATATATATATATCTGATGGTTGCAGCCCAATTAGAACCTTGGACCAAACAAATAACGCTAAGACCATTTGCTTTTCCTTTTGAAATCCACTGTGTCAGAAGGGAAACAAACCATACCGCTTTTTCTGACGGTCAAAATAGAATCCGGGTTTTGGCGTGGGTTTTTTTAGAAAATCCAGAGGGGCCGGGGTGGCTTCAGATGTGCTGCTGGAACCCGACGGTGCTGGGATATGATGGAGCGGTGGAGCAACTGGACTCTAAACTCTCCTCCAATGTCATCCCTGTAATCCTGGGACAGCGTTGATTCAGCTCCTCCAGCCAAATCCGGTTAAGACCAAACCTGCTGATGATCCTAAAAGCAGTGGCTATCCCGCTGACCCCAATCCAAGGGTTGACGCTCTTAGCACTGACACTTTCACTCACTGGACAAGAAAAAGGAGATGCCTTCTTGTAAAAACCCACACCGCTGGGAGCGTTCCCACACCTGGACAACACATCTGACAGCAAAGACTACGTATCTAATGTTAACAGTTGTTTCAGATTTGATGAACGTTTGCAAAACCGTCATTCTTCTGGAGTGATTCAGACCGTAATTGACCTCTTACAAAAGTCGCATTTGGCCATTTA
>CM035789.1:38032800-38037800 GCA_020466265.1 Siphamia tubifer
ATTTTCATATATTTAATTTATAGATCATGACTGATGTCCATAAAAGCTCAAATCCAAATGGAGGGTTAACCTGTCTAAGGACAGGGGATGCCTGGGACTTTTCATGTATTTCTGTAGTTGATTGTGTTTTTGTAAAGCCCTCTGAAACGACTTTGTTGTGATTTAGGGCTTTATAAATAAAATTGAATTGAACATATCGAAAGCAGAGAATATGGACCTCTCTTTTTCAGTCAAATCTCTCAGTAATTGAACATAAACCTAGTATGTCCATCTACTGTCATTGATCCAACTCCATGGATTTTACTGGGGAATCAACGTTGTAGAACAAAGGTCTTCAACCCTGGTCCTTGAGACCCACTGTCCTGCATGTGTTAGATGTCACCTGCTCCAACACACCTGATTCACAGAAGTGGGTTGTTATCAGGCGTCAGCCGAACTTGATAATGAGCTGATCATTTCAATCAGGTGTGTTGAAGCAGGGTGACATCAAAAACATGCAAGACAGTGGCCCCCGGACCAGGGTTGAAGACCTCTGTTGTAGAGTGGGCGGCTGTGGCGGGGCGACTCGGTTAGTAGATTGGCGGTTCGCATCCTGGCCTTGGCTGTCCATGTGTCAAAGTGTCCTTGGGCAAGAAACTGATTCCTGACTTAGGCTCCCAGTAGGACTGACAGAACCTTAGAAAGCTGCGTGCGTGTGTGTGTGTGCGCGTGCGTGTGTGAATGTGAAGCTAATGTAAAGCTCTTTGAGCACCATTTAGATGATGACTGTGTTTCCAGGGTAACTATAGAGCCTCTGTACATCCAACTTAGTGATCAACTAATATGGATTTTTTGGAACACTGGTACAATTCCAACCTTCTTTAATTACTAAATTACAAAATATAAATAGTAACAGTTAAACTAATAAATATGAACAGAAACCTGATGCAGGGCTCTACAGTGTGCCCATTTCACTCGCATTTGCGAGCAAATATTTCAGCGTGCGAACGAGGAAAACAAAACAGTCGCACATGTGCGAGTGCTTCTTGCAGCACACAGACCTGAGGAGCTAATTATGGCAAGCCAAAGTGTTCACATAGCCACGCGTTGTCTTTATTATATCACGCGTTACAGGACGCGTTACAGGACGCGTTCTGGTACGCGCACTGGTGCGCGCAATGGCACGCGTTCCATAACACGTTAGAACGTTCCATAACGCGTGCTATATGATCACTTTGACGGTTTTTTGTTCATCGTGTTGCTTATTTTATCTTATTTAATTTTTTTACTGTCTCAGTCTCAGGAGTTAAAGGGTTAATCATTCTAAAATGTATCTAATCACAAGGCAGCCAATACAACGTTCTAAAATGTATCAAAGGACAAAGCATCCCATAATACTAAGTTATGTTATGGTCTGCTCTAAATTAACACAAATGACAGCAGTCATACAGCAGTCATTCAAGAATGTTGGAATCTGTGCGCAAGTACTGCACTGTAAATGACCAAAACATTTAAAACTAAAACCTACTTGTGCCCCTATTTTTTTTGTGTGCTCCTAAATTTTTTAACTTAGGGGCACGTGTGCTCCTGGAAAAAAAATTTAGTGTAGAGCCCTGACCTGATGAACCTTTTCTCTCTCTTTTTCCCCCTTTTTATTACTTCCTCTTTTTCTCTGTCCTCCCTTTTCCATTCTCTCCCACCTCCTTTTTCCCCCCTTAACCCCCCCTTCATTAATGATCGAGCCATCATTAATCTAAATAGGTCATATCTGCTAACCATGGAAAGGTGAACTGTATTTTACACCAATTATTGACATATATTGACAGGATTATTGGATTGACAGATATTGAACAATTGATACCAGTAAATATTGTGGTCACTGGTGGGTGTTATGGTGTTTTTTAGTCCATCTTGGTGACACAAATACTAACTTTGTAACTGTAAGAGCTGTAATTGGTTTGACTGCGTCTTCAAGTCTGTAAGTTTGAAAGAGGAAATGATGGATGACGCAGAAACAGGATTTTCTCCTTTCGAATCACATCTTGAATCAGCTGTGTACAAGACTCTGTTAACTTTAGGAATGAATGAACGCAGTGTGAGCAGAGAAGTCATTCTAATGACCTATGGAGACATGTGATCACTAAGGATGTCCCCATACAACTTTTTACTTCCAATGCCATACCAATGCTGTAGCCTTAAGTTTGCGCCGATACGGATATTTATCAGATCAAATTTAACTAAATAATTAAAATCAGGCAATAATCACACTTTAGGGCTGTCAAATGATTAAATTTTTTTTTATTGGATTAATCACAGAGTTGCTTTGGATCAATTTCAACTAATCATGATCAAAAAGTATTATGTTTGTTGACTATTCCATCTTTTTTGTACTCCCCTAAAATACACCAACAACTGAAAAATGCAGAGGAAAGAAATTGCTGAGCAGTTAGTGCTCTTGCCTGACAGAAAAAAGTCTGGGGTTCAATGACCAGGGCTCAGGCCAGCTTAGACCTGACGGCCAAGGAGAGGAGACAGATGCTGTAGGGGACCTGGGTTGGTTTTGGATCATCTTCCCCCACCCTCCTGCGGTCCTGAAGTATTGTATTCATGTAAATACAATAGGCACACCCACATCAGAAAATCAAAAATTAATGTTTAACAACAAAAGTGTATTTTTTGTTGTTTGTGTTTCCATGTATAAATAATAACAAAAACAAAAAAGACAAAATTTGCATTTTTCCTATTGACAATCAGAAAGGTTTTTTTTTTCCCTACCACATTTAGCATCATTATTTCCTTTGACAATGTTTTCTGTATATGTGACAGTTTCAAATGAGCTTTTAAAATACATTGCTCCACTTGCAGTGTGACTGGTGTTGAAGCACACCACTGCACGTAAATGGCTGTGTGTGTGAGTGTGCTTGTGATACTGTCCAGGGGAAAGTTTCAACTGGCGCAGAGATCAACTATGCATCTATGAGCTGTCAGATAGTCAACAAATGACCTGTATAGATTCCATACCTGATCTGCGGCAACTGGAGAACATCAGCCAAATGATATGTCTTCAGATTTTGTTTTCTAACGTTGAGACCTAATGAATTCCGGGAGATTACTCAGAGAAATTACAAAACTGGAGGGGAGCGGGAGATGGCTCTGAAATATAGGAAAGTCCCGGGAAATATCTGAGTGTTGGCATCTATGATCATGATGATGGATTAATCTGTATTAATTACCCTAATATTTCTATCACTTATTTTGTAGTTTAAAATATGCTTTTAGGAAACTTCAGATGACCATTATTATCTAACAGTATTAAATTATCAAATAAATAACTCTGCCATATCTATATTTGAATAAATACCTAAAAATAGACAGTATTTCTTAATATCGATACAGAATTGTTAAATTAAATATGGTGATATATTCCAGAACTGATATTTTCTCACATCTCTAATAAAACATGTGCTGAAGAATGCAACCGTTTCACATCAATAAAACATACATCTACATATATTTAAATTAAACTCAAAGTTAGTCAGTCAGTAAAAAGCTTTCAGATTCTAAAAGACAACAAACCAAACCGTACATCTTCACCAGGCACCTGGGGAAAATATATGGGGGTGTGTTCTGCAGCTGCCAGAACTGTCAAAAACCCAAAATGAAAGTGAATATCCCACTCCTGCATTCTATACCACACCCTACTTTCAAGAAATAACCCTGTTGCCCCAGTTCTGGGTCAGAGTTTCTCCCCAGGGAACGCTCACTACTAATGATAGACTGGTATATCAGCCGATATTTAATTATTTGTCTTGTATGTGGCCAATATCTTTACTCACAGGTAAAGAAAAAAGAGGAATAAAAGAGGGAAAAGAGGAGAAAACAAAAAAGAAAAACAAATAAAGGAAATAAAGGAAAGGAAAAAGAGAAAAAAAGGATAGAAAAATTAAGGAAAAAAGAAAAAAGGGGAAGTAAAAAAGGAGAAAAACAAAATAGAGCAAAAAGAAGAGGAAAAGGGGAGAAAAACAGGAACAAGGACGGAAAGAAAAGAGGAGAAAAAACAGGATAGAAAATCTTGAGAAAAAAGGATAAGAGAAGACAGCAGACCTCAGCTTGATATGGCATCATATGATGTCAAAACGTGACGTGATCAAGTCATAGGTGTTGACCCATCTGATGTCCGAAGGTGAGACAATGTGAATGCAAAAAGCAGATTATATCTTGTCTGAATCCTAAGCTATTACCTCTTATGTGTTTTAGCTTTTGACCTTCAGCGACCTTGACCTTTGACCTTCATTGCTCAAAATGTAATAGGTTCTTCCTTGACCCATTATCTGTCATTCTTGAAAGTTTCAGCAAAATCCTTTCAGAACGTTTTGCGCAATCCTGATGACAAGCAAGACAGACAAACAGACCTCAATTTAATACCTCCTTGGCAGAGGTAAAAAACAAAAACGAAAAGGGGGGAAATAACAAAAATGTGGACGGGCACTAGTGTGAATGATTAAAATGATAGGTCATTGGCCCCACCCACTGTTAGGAGTCTGGCCAGGTACTAAGAGAAGTGAGCTAGAGGCGAGCTGGAGGAGAGTGAAGAGAGGTGAGCCGGAGGAGAGAGAAGGGAGTCAAGCCGAGGAGAGAAAAGAGAGGCGAGCCAGAGGAGAGAGGAGAGAGGCGAGCTACAGGAGACAGATGAGCTAGAGAAGAAAGGAAAGCTGGAGGATAGAAGAGAGTGGCGGGCTTGAGGAGACAGGTGAGCTAGAGGAGAAAGAGAAGAGAGGTGAGCTGGAGGACAGGCAAACTGGAGGACAGAAAAGACAGGAGATCTGGAGGACAGAAGAAGATTAGACTAATGAGAGTGTACAAGCAGAGGACAAATGGGAGGGGAGCTGCTAATTAACCCCAGGGGGAGGGGTTAAGAGGAGGTGGCCTGAGTAAGCTCCGAGGAGTAGGGAGGTGGCCTGGGTAAACTCCAAACAGTAGAAGGGAGGTGGCCTGGGTAAGCTCCGAATAGTAAAGGGGAC